>VZUI01039512.1:0-126514 GCA_013401135.1 Cettia cetti
TTACCTTCTCCACTTAAGGTGGCTAAAGTGCTCAACCCAGCAGCAGCCCCAAACACCTGTTAGTTAACTCACTATCTCATGGCACTCCTTAACGTAATTTCTAACTGCGCCACAGGTCCAGGCCTGCACTCAGGCCTGTCCCTGGGCCTACCTAAAAGGCCTCAGGCCTACTACCTGGCCTATTAACTCAGGCTGGGCTGACCAACCTCACTCAGGAGCAGATTATGCCCCTGCTCCCTGAGAAATTCCGCTACAAAACTGCTTTGGCTTTGGTTACATAATGCTATAGCTTTTTTTTTTTAAATTTCTTTTCACAAATTATTTTGCAACATGTATTACAACCCTTTAGTATAAGGCATCTGTTTTAAGTACAAAATAATTACAAGTAGTAAATTCAAGCCCTTTTATGTTGTTTAGTTCCAGTTCTAGGTTTATACCACTTTAACAACAGCTGTAATGATTTTTGCCTTCTTGGTCATGCTCAGTTTGATGGATAGAAAAAGTCTGAGCACTCAAAATGCACATTAATGCCACACAGCCACTGTGCATGGGAGCACATCCTGGTGGTGCCAAATGTAGGTGTAGATTGACACACAGCATTTGGGCCAGTTTTAGTGATGCTAACAGATGCCTCATCTTAGCATGTGAACAAAGGGTGCACCGAGAATCACTCTAGCAGAGTTTCATAATCAAGATTCCCCTGAGATTTGAGGAATCGCTGAGCAGTTTAGGCCATCTCACACTGGTTGGTGGAGGTGGATGTTGAGATTGAAAACCAGCCCATTCCCCAAAGTCCTTTCTCTTTCTCCATTTTCATTAACTGCAAATTGCCATTTAAATGTCTAACTCTTCATCTCCTCAGATGTATCTAGAACAGCTTCAGGAACTGCCACAGCAAATATAGCCTTATACATACAGGTAATAAACATCTGGAAAATGTGTGGAAGCATCACTGCACAGCTGTAGATTCACAACACTTCCCCCTCACAGAGACCTGCAAGGCTGAGCCTCATCTGGGCAGGGTAGGGGCAAGTGCAACCTTTCCACGAGAGTACATTAGACAAAGTAGCGTGGAGGGCAGCAGAAAGACGGATACATTGCACTCTCCCAGTTTTCTGTGGTTTTAGGCGCTGAAAGAGGGATGGCAAAAGGTGTCACTGTTCAGCTAATGCTCTTTGAAAAGGCTGCACCAAATACTTACACTTTTTCTGATGAAGTACCAAATATTTACACTTTTTTTTATTCTTCCCAGATACAGCTTGTTTCTTTGATGACAGCATGGCTCAATTCCGCCTAGTGTAATTACAGTGGTTTCAGTTGCAACCTTCTTATAATCTCCTTATAAAATTGTTCTTTTGTTCCACATTTTCTTTTTCCTAACCAGCCATAATTCCCTTGTCCTGGCTTTTAACACTTGTAGCAAACCAGCAATTGCTGCCTGAAGTGCTTTTGTTGTCCATTTGCAAGGAATGACCTTCCTTTTCTTTCGGCACAAATCTCCAGATGGAATGTAATCTTTCACAGTTGAGTGGCTTTCAATACACGGGCAAAGGGAGAGTGAAAAAACTTAGCACTGCTATTAAAGCTGCTCTCTGTAAACAATTACTTGTCTTAATAGGGATTAATATAAGAAATAAGCATTGAAAGAAAGTGAAATCACGGCAAAGCCTGTCTTGCAGCTGTAATTTCTTTCTGCAAATAGAACTGTGAAGCTACTGACTAAGTCAGGCACTCTTCAATGAGTAGGTAATCAAGAGAGCGAATGCGGAAACAAACTACACTGGTATCCATGGGAAGAAAACCTGTTTGTTTATTTGTTGTTAATTACAAAGACTGCAAGTACATGCTGACATACAGAAAGCATATGTTACAAGGAGTTTTCTGGCTTTTTAGCAATAGAAAGTTTACATAAGTCTTCAAATAAAGGACAAACTAGTGTGTGCAGAACACTAGAACAGATAAGAATAAGCTCGGTAGTAACTTTTATTTGGTGAATTTTAATGCACAGTCAGTTCATTAGGAGCCACAGCAATAGAGAACTAACTGAACTAACTACTCAGAGATGCACTAGCATAATCAGCTAGATTAAATGCAACCTTTTGAACCACTAATAAGATTACATTTCAGTGAGCTAATCAATGCAATATTGTGATTACATGGAGTTAAAATAGATTTTTAGAATAGAAATCAGGCCAGTCATTTAGATGGAATAATAGTCTGCCTTTCCTTGTTTTTACATTTCTTAAAATTCAAACTCAGTGTTAATAGCTTTACAGAATTCTTTTTTTGGTATATTATGTCTATTTATTTACCATTCACTGAAACCATCTTGTTAAGCCGAGCAAGGTGATTAGTAAAAATCTCATGCCTTGTTGTAATGTGTGGAAAGGGGACAACATCTGGGGAGATGCTTGTCTCATTTTGCTAAGGCACACCAGTCACACAAAGATGCTTATAACTGAGCAGCATAGACAAAGACTTCTTTAATGCTGAGTCTGGACCCTACAATCTGTCTAACTCCATTTTCTGGTGACAGTGCTGGCCTGCTCTGCTTCAGAGTCACATGTGTCTCACCTGTACTGAGGCTGTTCACATTCCTCAGCTTCTCCATGGAGCTCAAGAAGTAGCTCTGAGCTTAAGAGATTGGCTGTTTAGCACAGCATTTGCTCTGGACTCAGGCAGCAAGTCCCACTGAGCTGTGAGGCTTCCCTGAAGAACATGCATGCAGCCAGTCACACTGCCACCAGAGAAGCCACACATGCCACCTGCTACAGGAGCATCTCTGCATGCTGAGCACCTGGAATACACAAATACAGTCCCTGTCATGCAGTACCAAGTGCTTAGCAATGACTGTTAGGTTATGTGATAGCAGCTCATCTGAACAATCATAAAGGCCCACACACATCATCCCCAAACATGCTCCTTTTTACTTCCCCAGCCAGGCTGTCTCCTGACTGCCCTCTGCCCTTTGGGCAGTTTATCTGCTTTATATATTTTTTTTGTTGTTGTTGCTGTTGTTAAATCTTGTCTGCCTCAGTTTAGTGATTCTTTTTCTGGTGGTACAAAATCAAATACTGTACTCTTAAGTGTAAGTAGATGAAAACTGTTATACTTGCTCATCTCTAAAAAAAAATCATGTATCTCCTGGATCTTGCTTCAATCTGCCATATACCACTGCTCAAGGGTTTTATTTTTCTCTGTCCTGTTTCAGAATTTTGTGTATTCTGAGGTCAGAGGACAGGATGCAATGTTTATGCAATTTTTAAAAAATGTTTCTCTTTAAGAAAAATTAATAATTTGCTTTTTGATGGTCATGGTATTTACGGCATCTTGATTCAGTGTTCATTTAAAATAAACTAAATGTTTGGCACCTCGAGCCAGATCTCTGGGATGAAGAATATCCTATTTCCCTTTTTTTTAACCAGTAGAATCTTTTTTACCCCATTCAATGCTCAACAATTTATTTCTTTAAGCCAGAGCAGCCTCTTCGGCAATCTTCACTGAAAACTGATGCCAACTGTGCTGCATTTAATCTGTTTCTTTATACCTCTGTCCCCTTTATTTTTTTTTCTCCATGAGATTCTTCAAATTTCCTTTGCATGGCTAATATCTGCCTAAGCAGCAGCAATTTTTACTTTATCATTATTCTGTAATCTCCTAATATCCTTTTTAATATCCCTCTAGTGCAAGTTTTATTATCTTTTTTATCAAAATAAATAGCAATCAGAAAATGATTAAATTTTATAAAGTATATACATTTATAAATTTATGAATTCTATAAAGAGAATAAGCAGACAAATACAATTGAAATAAAAGGTAAATGCCATTTTTCAGGTAGATTAGTGTGACATTCTTGCTGTCATCAGCTTGGCTTTCTCCAAATTACCAATCTCCTTCTACCAAGAGTTCAGATTAGGAATCCTCTCTACATATCTGGATGGTCAAGGATTTTGTATTGTTCCTCAAAGCAGAGAGGCTTTCTTTGCTCTGCTTGACGTGCATTTAAGTAAACGCTAAACAAAAGCACTTATTGGGTTTTCCGGTAAATCACAGAAGCTCAATATGCACTGTGAGCAAAATTCACACTTTTCCATCTATACCCAGTGAGCAGCTTCATGGTGGAATGCAAGAGGAATGTCTGCAAAAGGCATATTCAGATCATTTTGTTGTTGTCTTGTGAACTCTTTGTAGTAACTGCAGAGGAAAATAGCACATTTACAGAAAATAATGGTATTACATTGATGCTGTCTGAAGAGCTGCAAAAGATCTGACAAAGATCAGATAGCCATTGAAATGTAATTTTTCTTTCATGTTACCTATTCAAAATGCAAATTGCACTTGGTTTGTGACACACCTTCTGCCTGGAAATATGATTTAAGAGATAGTTAATTTCTGTGTAAATAACAGACATTTAAGTCTCTGAGTAAAATGGATCTACTTACATGATATATTTACTTACAAATATAGACTTATTTTCTTATTTTGCATTTATGTAAGCATTGTAGGTAGTTCTCTGTTCAAAATGATTTAAAGAGTCCTCTTTTTTCTTAACTGTATTTTTCCCCGACATTTATTTTAAGGTTAAAAGGACCTCTACAACCTTTATTGTGTAATCAAAACACATAAAAAAAAAAAAAAAAAAAAGAAAAAAAAAGAAAAGAAAAACACCTAATTTTCCTGCATTGTCTTCTGATTTTCAAGCGATGACAAAACCCCCAGGTAACTCCTTCCTGTTGATCCAAGTACAATGCAGTGATGGCAGGGCACAGCTTGAGTACAGGACCATATCAACAATTTTGGAAGCATGATATGCAGAAAACCAAGGAGGGTTTGAGTCCATACCCCAGTCTGTCTGCTTTTAATTTGAGCCATACAGAGTTTTACCACTTATCACTGTCAGACCTTAAAGCCCAAAAGCACGAGTCCATGCATTTAGACCAAATTACGTCTTAAAAAAACCTTGAGGGATCTGCTGTGGAGTAAAATCTGGCCATAGTACAAATATGGAGAGGGCAACAAGCACTGGTACTAAATCAGCTTGTTATTTTGTTTCCTGATTCTGAATAATGGAAAGCAGTCAAGAAAACACTTCTGGTTTTCTATGGATGAAAAATGAATCTGGTATCACATCAGAAAAGATGTCATCAGCTCCAGCAGGATCTGCTATCACAAGTTTGTCAGCAGCACATCTGGCTGGCAGGTGAGTACAGCAATGATGTTGAAGCACAGGACAACAGTTTTCTACAAAGAAATAGCAACTATTTATTTCTAGTTGTACCCCTATCTTTTTGTTTCACTGCAGTCTTCTGAGCAAGTATTTTGAAATTTGCTTTTCTCAACATGGCACAGAAGAAGCAGATCACTTCTTCAAAGATGAAAAGAAACAGTTGTTCACAATTCTGCATCTACTAATTTTATGAAGAATGGTTAATATATCAACAAATTTTTTCTGTTTTTATTTTTTAACAGGTCACAAAGAAATCAGGTTAGACAATTTAGCCAAATTTGTCAGCTGCACATTGCCTCATACTATTCTGTCCAGACATTTTTGTTTCCTCTTCTCTGTTCTTACTTCCTTTGAAACAACCCCTTGCTCTTCTCTCTTACTGAATAGACATTTTCTTTCTCAGTATTTTCTCTGTACTTTTTCTTGAAATTTTACATGCCTGCAAGCAGCCTATGAGCAAAAAACCCTGAAAGAGCATAGCTTATCTAGCTAGCAAAATGAAACTAAGAAGAGGGCAGGATTTTTCCTCAGGAAAATTGTAGAATGGTAGCTGCTCCAAATGGAGAAGGCTGTTTAAACTACTGGACTGTACTGGCAGCAAATCAAACAGGCACCAACCAGTTATAAATTAATTTCACTCAGATATTTTGAGGGTTCAGTGCTGGGTCTGAGCTTCCACAGGAGTCTTCCCACAGGAGCATGAGGCTAATTCACCTGAGTGATATTAAAACAGTGTTTACTACCACTATAGTAAAAGATCCTGGAAAGTTGTAACACCAAATGACTGGAGGTCCTCTCCAGATCTATTAGATCACATTACCAGTTGCCCAGTTCCTTTGCCTGTGCTGAAATTTCTACAATTCTACATGAAAATTCACGCATCCAAATAGAAAAGACAAATAAAAGCCTCCACACTTGCATTTCTCCATGCAGCCTTAGACTGGCCACATGCACCAGCCACCTCAGTAACAAAGTGGAACTGGTGGTAACTCTCCAAAGTGTAGCAACACTTTGTTTTCCTTAGATCTGCTTTCCAAAAAATAAAATGCATGAATTACATTAAAATGCAACAGACAGTAAGTAACACGGGTTTTATAATGCTATTGTTGTTACCTCACAAATTCCTGTCTCTTTTTGTGAGGCTCGGAACATCTGTGAGTCAGCTGCTTACAGAAGGTAATTAGCTCTTGATTAACACTTACACCTAATTTTATATAATTTCACATTTTCTGTTTTCCCAGCTTAGCCTGCTCTGATTCTTGCTGTAATGAACGAACAGCTCTGTCTTACCCTGTGCTCCTCTTAAGGGAGGTTTTCTGGTGCTTTTCTGCAGCCTGGTTCTCAGACATATCCTGTTGCAGTCTTCTGCTTCTTGCTAGGGCCATATTCCTCCACATATACAGACAAACAAAAACACCTTTTCTAACATATTTTCAATGAACTTCAAATTAAGGCAAGAGCAGGCCAAAACTGTCAAGTGCTCTGAGGATGCAGTAGGGGCTTGACTGAACACGTATGAGGCAACTGGTGTTGTACTTAATGGTGACTAGCCCAGCACGAAACAAGTATGAGTTCAGAGCATGTCTCATCTGATAGATGTTTCTTTTCTGTTCCACATCCACCAGTCCAGCACTCTTCTGGGTTTTCAGATGTCACACTTCACACCTATGTGAGAAGTAGAAAGTCCCCATCTATGAAAATATACCCTCCCTCAGAAGAAAGAGTGAGTTTCTCTCATCAGCATCAACCACTTTATCTTTCAGCAATCAAATACATATTTAATTTTTCATTAAAGTTCTATTACCTTTGGAAATCTGTAAAGCTCCTAAACAGCTTGTTTTGAAGACAACTGAAGGTCATATATTCTGGTTGACAGCTGGAACGTGCTGGAAGAATCAAATGTCAAATCAGGCTCTGAAACGTAAACTTAGTTTAAATTTTTGCTTTTTACTGAGAATATATGTTTGGGGAGAAGCCCTGAGGCTAAATCACACCTTATCTTTAGATTTGCATGCTTTTATATATTCAGACAATTAAACCATAAACTCTCAAGGTACCAGGAAAACCATCACTATTGGACTAGAATATTAAATATCAATCTTAGTTAATTGGTACCTGAGGATACAGCTTAAGCTTAGTCTTAGGCGGGTACACTTACTTCTGCCCATTGTCTCACTTGATTTGTGTGTGCTTTATTTTCCATTGGCCATGATGCCCATCAGCTTTCACAGGAGTTACTACTGTTAAGAGGTGGGTGATGATAATTGTGTAACTCTGTCACTTCTGGTCATACTTTACCCTTCATAATGTAGCTCATGAATGCTGACCTCATATGTCCTGTCACAAGGATATATTCACTGGCTCAAGGTAAACAGCCTTTTCCTTTCACACTTTTTGTCAAAGCCTTTCTGACATGCTTCACACACAAAGTATTTTGCTGCCTTTCTTGAAACAAAAAAAACTTTGCTAAAAGTTAGAATGACCTTGATTTTTTTTTCCTGCTAAGATTCTACTCCTTGCAGGTACTGCTTCCCTTTGAATGGTTTTCTCTGACTTCTGAAGTGATTTTACAAGGTCTTCTTTATCTCTTAATCCCAGACTAATTCATTATAAATGTCTACAGCCTGTCTTGGACCTTGTCAGTGCTTGTACTGCAGTGTCTTTCCCAGCTGCTGCTGCTGCAATTGCACTTTCTTGTATGTCAGGCAGCTGTTTCAAACCCTCCACACCCCTGCCAATCTTTCTGCAGTGATCTGCTAAATATTGCTGACCACCAGGTTAGACTGGCTCCAGTTAATGTCAGCTGTTTTTTTTGCTTGGCTCATTGCTGACACTTATTACAAGATGACACGGATTAACACCAGCAGAAACCTTTGGTCTGGTCACAATGTCATACAGTAAAACCTTCCTAGCACTATGTTTTTCCTTCCATACTGGTAATCGCTCAGGTTGGACAGATGAGGTACAGGGCATCCTTTAAAAGTGACACTAAAGAGCTGTCTGTAAACATGCACTGCTATAGTCTAGGCAAGAAAAAAATTACCTTCTTAGCTCAAGGAAGATATAAGCTTTTATCCCATCAGTACATCTGAAATATTTTTTTCTGTGGTGGATAGACATGAACCCTTTCATATTTATAGTACCTCTGTGTTAATGACACAGTTAATGTCACAGCTTTCCTGCAAATATTTTATGAAGTCCTTGACATCAGAGCACACCAATGTCTCAATTCCTTCTCATCGATGAGGAAATGTCCATGTAACCCTGTCCTAAACATTACAGCAAGAGAAACGAGTCAAGATTTCCTGGCCTTAAGAGCCAGCTGCCAAAAGCAAATCACGGTGTGTACAAACCTGCTCCCATTTCAATGGCACTGGCAGGCAAAGCCAAACCCCTCAAGGATCCTATTTCTCTGTGTGCTAAGGTGAAAAAGACTTTAATACAACTAACAATAATGGCATACCACTCAGTCTGATTGTTTTCTCCCCACACTTACTCAAGGCTGCCACCCAAAGTAAGGATCTAGACAGCAGAAACATGGCAAATTTTAGATTCCCTAACAGCACTGACAGCCCGAGTTGTTTTTTTCCACAGGAGAGGGAATCAAGCTGTGCTGTGCAGTGACTCAAGCATTTTCAGATGAGTAGCCTTTGACTGTTTTTCAGATGACACACTCAGCCTCGACGCAAGCACAGCCACCAAAGAGGTAATCCTGCCCTTCTCCCCAGTTGTTTCCACACTCCTTCCTTGTGCTAGCAGAAACTTTTCTGGGAATATTCTGCAGTACTCAGAAGACTGAAAAATGAATATTTTCATTGCTTTTGCCAAGGCTATTTTTCAGCTCCCAGATCCTCACCTGTCACCTGACTACACAAATATTTGTACTAGCCCTAAGAGGAGGCAGGTTTGATGCCACACGAACTACAGCCTTCCTCGTTGTAGTAATCTGCACAAACTTTTAAAAACTAGATAATGCACCAGCTGTCCTTTGTCAGCAATTCTGTTTCTCCAGGTGAGGGTTGCAGGCCCTGTTCCAAGACCTGTGCCACACCACGACACAGCCATGCAATACTGTACCTTTGGTCTTTGCAAAAGAAAACTACCAAGAATAAGTGACCTGCCAAAAGCAAAACAGAGAGAGTCATGGGTCTATGAGCAGCTCAAATGGCAGTTTCTCTACACATGAAAATGAAATTTTTCTAAGGTGCATGTATTTTCACAGAGGAGCCCTAATTGCTTTTTGTGCAGGCTGGTGCTTTAGTTCTTGAAACTTTACCTGGTAGGAACACCTTTCAGGAGAGAAGAAAAGATAAAAGAAAAATAAAAGGAGCTTGGTAGTCTCATTCCTGAACCACTATTTCATTCTGGTTTTGCTATGTCTTTTCCATTCCTTGGTGTTCCAGCAGTAAGACAGCAAAACCCAATTACACTTAAAGTAAAGCTGTGAGATGAAAACAACTGAGAAAGCAAAATAGAGAACAGCAAGTGGTCTAGGAGAGCACATCTGGCACTGCACAGGCAACAGTAGCACCCTGCCACTTTGTTAGGCTCAAAATGACCGGGCAATTGAGCAGCCAAAACCACCTGAAATTGACAGACTGTGGGTACTGTTAAGAGCAGAGGCCTTTCTGTGTGTAATCACTTAATCTTCTCCTGGAGGAGGTGGGATGTCTGTGTGCATGGAGACTTCAGTCACAGCTTTAGTGCCAGTGAAATCAAGGAATGGAAAGGACATGGTTACAGGGAGACCCCAACAGGGTCTCATTTTAGGGACCTGACTTGCATCTGTCTTAATACAAATACAAGATGGTACCAAACAGCAAAACGTATCTAATGAATTCAAATGCAGCTACTAGTAGCCATACAAGCTTAAGCTGGAAGAAGGGGAGATAATATTGCTTTGCTCAGTCAAGTGCAACGCTGTTAAGATAAACTAACTCTCTCCATAAACTACACACAGGAGTTTTTTGTGGGTTATTTTGTTTTGTTTTTTAAACTTTTCTTTAAACTTTTTTTTGATAATGTTTTTACTCAACTACTAAACCTCCCCAATATTTGGAGACAGATCATGAGAAAAGTACCCTAGCGCAAGACAAGCTATGATGTGCTGGTGACCTTCACCTGGCTCCCTGGAGCCTACTCAAGTCTGTGATCATCTCTTCATTAAGCAGATTCACATGCAGGCTTTGATCCATTCCCCTGCATTTCTTGTCATCCCATTCACTTTTATGGTTTTCACTTTGTTTGGGAATTTTTCCTTTCTTTTTTATAAGGTGCCACTCCTTCACATTCTTCTCCTGCCTCTTTATTTGCATTTCTTCCCTGATTTCAGGATTTCAGCTGGAGTAATTTGGGCAAGTTTTGGTCCTTTGCACTGCCCCTCATTTCATCTCCGTCCATTTGCTTGTAATCGCCCAATTTCCAAATTTTCTCTGTTTTTTCACTTGCACTGTTTTTGATCATCTCTCCTTTTCAGAGCGTTTCTTGGGCTTTGTTCATAGAAGTCATGAGATTTCATTCCCTTTCCTGAAAGAAAGAATCTGGAAAGGAGATAAGACAAGAAGTGCAGGGAAATGGACTGAAGCTTGCCCAATTCAATCTGACTGAAATTGCAAGATTTCGTTCCCTTTCCTGAAAGGAACAAAATCTCACAACTTCTATGAACAAAGCCCAAGGAATGCTCTGAAAAGGAGAGATGATCAAAAACAGTGCAAGTGAAAAAACAGAGAAAATTTGGAAATGGGGCGATTACAAGCAAATGGACGGAGATGAAATGAGGGGCAGTGCAAAGGACCAAAACTTGCCCAAATTACTCCAGCTGAAATCCTGAAATCAGGGAAGAAATGCAAATAAAGAGACAGGAGAAGCATGTGAAGGAATAACATTTTAAAAATAAAAAGGAAGGAAAAAATCCTAAACAGAGTGAAAACCATAAAAGTGAATGGGATGACGAGAAGTGCAGGGAAATGGACCGAAGCTTGCCCAATTCAAGCTGATTGAAATCACAAGGAAGAAGGAAAGAAAGAATTTTCTTTTCAGGAAAGGGAACAAATTTTGTGACTTGAATGAACAAAGCCCACCAAATGCTCTGGAAAGGAGAGATGACCAAAACCAGTGCAAGTGTAGGAATGGACAGGGTTCATCCCACTCACCTTTAATCCTGAAGGTATCTTACAGAAGCCATTTCTCTGGTCTTCTTCTCTATCAAGAAAAAAAGTAGTCTTCAACTAGTTATAATAAACTAGAATTGTAAACACAATCAGAAGCGAGTGTAGTCGCAAATACTTAAAGCTCTTTTAATTCTGTAGAGGCTGTTTTGAAATTTAATGCTCTGATTACTTTAAGACCTGTAAGTTATGGAATGAATAATAATTTTGCTTTTTGTTACTTTTACATTTGGGTTCATTAACTGCCATTAAAATAATGCAGGACTTACAAAATTAAGCACTACATTTACAAATTACAGTTCTATGCAGATTTCTTGAAAAGCCATGGCTCTTTCCTCACTGCTCCCTCTGTGTTTATTTTTATTTATATAACTAGATTTTTGACCACCAATATTACTTGTTTGTGCCTCTAGGCAATAAACAGATGTGCCTCTTTTTCAAGCAATAATATTCTTTGCAGGTGATGGTTTCTTAGTTCGAGTCTAGAATTAATCTCCTCCAAGGGTGTCTTTCTTTTCTTTAGTTCTTCACAATACAACTGTCTTCTGTTGTAGCCTCATGCTTATACATGTAGTCCAAAGGGGTTTCCTTTGTTCTGATTTCCCAAAGGGTGCATGAAACACTGACCATTATTCTAAGATTCTTCCACAGTGGGGACTGAGCGTTGTAATGGCAGGTGTTTACAGGACCTTCAGCCAGAATAAAAGAGAGAAGATTTGCTAATGTTGCACTTCCAGGAAAACCTTTCAGCTAAACATCTGTAGTTATGGCTAACTTTACCATACATGAAATTTTCCTGGGGCTCAGACCAAATTTTTTAAATTATTATATACTCGATATAATAAATATGAATATAAAAATAAAAATATTACTATATTTTTAATACATGTTGCTAGGTGTTAATAAGACTTATCATGCTTATTTCCTAATTAGTGTAATTAATGTGCTCAAATTGAAGTGTAATTAACACCAGGAGCTTTCATACTGCTCTTCGTGTAAATAAAATAAATTATCAATATATATTTTATATCTATAGTTGGTCTTCTAACAGGTAGTAACTTTACCCCACAAAGAGTTTTTCCTTCATTCTCAAAGATTAGATACTTTTGGTAAAAATAACTATTCTACTTCTGTATTTAAGATCTTACGTGTCTTTTCTATTTATCCACAATCTCAGGAGTGTTTTCTGGTTCTAGTGATTCCTTTAGACGTCCCAAACCTTAAATGATTTCTTTATTTTAATATGCTAAAGTACTGGGCTATTTCTGGTTGGTTTTTATTTTTTTTTTATTGTTTGGTTGGTTGTCTGTCTTTTTCTGAACAAAAAACCCCATCCTGAGTCTTTTTGGTAGTCAGAATGAGCCACGTACCCCTGTCAGACTGAGCATCTTGCAGATTATCTCAATTTACTTGGGCTCTGTCTCCTCGGTTGGCACAGTGCTCCATCATTTGTGATGCATGAGCAGAATGACATAATTTTCCTTAAACTCACTTAATTTCTAATGTCATTTATGCCTTTTTAAACAAAGGAAAAGATCATGTAGGTGAAAATAAGGGATTTGTTCCAACATTAAGCAATGCTTCATCCAGTGCTTAAATATGTGTGTCTATATATATATATATGTTTATATTTCTCTGATCACCAGCTCCACTTTTCCCCTACATTTTAAGGGAAAAACTAGATTTGGTGACTGAGAATGAATGTGGAGAAGACCATTTTTAAAGCTGACAGAGGAAAAAAATGTGGAGAAGACCATCTTTAAAGCTGACAGAGGAAAAAGACCTGCAAACTGGGAGGACAGGGCAGCAAACACAGCACCAATTTTGAGCGTAAGACCATCACCCCCCTTGGCCACAGCAAATACCTGTAATATCCCTTGGAAAGTTACCCGCGGCATTTTAGCAGCATTTCCTGACGGCTCTCGCCCTGCTGCCGGGCTTGGAGAGGGACTCGCAGCTGGCAAAAGGGGGACAGCGGAGGGGAAGACGCCCTGGCAATGACCCAGGTGGCAAAGACGGCTCTAAGGGCTCCTCTCCCCGCCAGGCAGCAGGTGGCGATGCACGGCCAGCGAAACCCGGCGCTCCCGGCAGCTTCCCCAGGGGACGTGCTCCGGCCTGGAGAACATCCCGGGGGCCGGCACCCCTCCCTCCCCCCCCCGAGCACCTCTGATAGTTTTAAGTACGGCACAATGCCGGGAAGTTCCTTGCTGAGCTCTCCCTCTCCCTACTGCTCAGTGGGTAAATCTCTACTTACCACTGTGAGAACTGGCAGATGCTCTTCAGAAAGGCACAAGGTTTATTCCTGACATTTGTCTCTCACTTTATTTTCCCACCTATTTCTAAAATACAAGCATACAGAGTCATTATTAATACAGCAATTTTTCCTGCACTCACCCTGTCTGAATATTTGCATTAAGTATGGACAGCTTCCTTGTGAGGGGAAGAGGAGGGGCAGGCACTGATCCATCTCTTTGGCCACCAGTGGTAGGACATAAGAAAATGGCCTGAAGCTGTGTCAGAAGAGGTTGACTGTTAGGAAAAGGTTCTTCACACTGAGGGTGTTTGGGTGCTGTAACAGGATTTCCACAGTAGAGGTCACAGCATCAAGCCTGACATAGTTCAAGAAGCCTTTGGACTCTCAGGCACAGAGTGAGATTCTTGGGACACTCCTGTCCAGGGCCAGGAGTTGGACTTGATGATCCTTGTGCGTCTCTTCCAACTCAGCTTATTCTGTGACTCTGTGTAGTCCTTTAAGCCAGCAGAGATGTGGCAGCAAGAATATTCATGCCTAGGAATTCCTTTGGATGATTGTTCCATTTGGTCATCTGGAAGTGAATTGCAACAACCAGAGGGCTCCAGTACACTCAGATGAGCTGCTAAGATTGTACCAGGCCACCCTTCCTCCCCCAAAGGAGACTTTCTGTATGTGCTCCAAAAGGCTCAATAACCTCAGACCATCATATTCCCCAAGACTGGAAGACTTTGAGCAATAAGCCCCTCTGAAAAAAAGATGTATGAATTAAAAAATGTTAATGCAGGTCCCACCTCTATCAACAATGGAGGATGCAACTAATTTTCTATAGTCTACCACTAGGACTTCTGTAGTTGTGTTATTACTTGTGTCAATCCTTTCCATCTCTTACAGTCCAACAAGTATTTGCAATTCAGTTAGAAGACTCAGAGCTGTTTCTTGGGAAGGAAGTGAGAAGAAATTTTCATAATATTTACAAGAAAATATTATCTAAGTCAAATATGGTCCTTTTTTCTTGCATTCTCTATGGCAGCATGGCTCTGCAGTACTTTCATAACCATAAGCTGCCTTCAAAACCACATGGTGGGTGAACTTTCAGAGTTACAAGATTAAATATTTTTGTTAGTAATTTCAGTTTTGCAAAGAAAAATTCACAAAAGATGCACAATTTCTAAAGCTGCCCTGAAAAGATTTCATACTGAGCGCAGCTCCTCAAAAATGTTACCTACCATTAATAAACAGTTGATTGAAAGGGCACCTACAACTTTCACTGACCTCTCTTGGCCTCTCACACCCTGTAATGAACTCCTTCTACCAGCAAGAAAAAGGAAAGAAATGAGAAGATGAACTGCTCAAACAAAGAAAGTCAGAGAGAATTTCAGGGCACTTAGATAAGGTAACAATAAAAATGTAGGTAGGTTTATTTTGGCATGAAGAAGCTGTGACTAATCATGCACAAAGGAAGCCTCCATAGAGTGGGAGTTTGAAGTGCAGGTGGGGAAAGAAAAGGACGACACCAGAAGAAAGAACATTAACATGACAGAGAATTTATATTTTCAGTGTCTGTCTGGGTTTTCCTTCATGGCGCCTCAATTTGTGTCAGTAGTATTCATTAAATCCAGAAGTTGCCACAATGGCAAACTTGTATCTACCTTGAAATTTTACAGAGTTCAAAGAAGAAGGAGCAGATGCTCATTAGATGCTGAGAGTTTAGATTTGACTGAAGAGGAGGGGGAGGAGGGAAACAAGCCCATTATCTGCCAAACCTACTAACAGAGCTGTATTCACAATTACAGCTCTACTTAAAAGCAAGCCCAAACTCTTCTCTAGGTCAACATCAAAGTACCTAGTCCAGGAGTCTGCATTAACTCCTCCTGAAGTCTGTCCATGCCAGCATCTGGGACACCAGAAGGTACATCCAGCTCCTGGGCACATGAAAACATTACAACTGCAACATTTTACCTCCAAGTTATGACCCTTTGTTAGGTCTTCAAATTAATTAGTTTTTGACTTAGAAGTAGAAAATTGCTTGCCAAATATACTGTAGTAATATGCTCTGCAGACAATGAAAATTCCCGAGTTTGTTTTACCTTTAAGAAATGAGTTTCATGTGCCTAAACAAAAGCGAGAGGCATCCCCAAAAGTTCAAACCTGTTTGTTGGTGATGGGTTTTGTTTTGTAGGTTTTTTTTTTTAACCTCAGTTAAAGAAGCTGTCACTCTTAAGAGCAACTGGGCTTAAAACCAAGGCCCAGCTATATATTCTATATACTGGCCTGATGATATTGTGTGTGATATTGAAATGGCTGGCTTGGTACATAAGCAGCTAGAGGCAATTTGTCTGTAGATCACCTGTTTAGACCATTAGGGAGATGCTTCCAGGGCCTGGAAATCCCAGAAGAGGTGAAGAGAGCTTATTCTGTGAGCCTCATCAGCATCCGATGAACACCCATATCACAGCCCACTCTTGCTGCAGCCTGAGAACCAACCCCAGATTTTCAGCATTCCCATGACTGAAATGTAACAGAAATGGCCAGAGAACGTCTGAGTGGAGAGTGGGGGGAAAGAAAAAGTTCTCAACTATTAAACAACTGTTTTGAATTAGCTGGACCCTGCATTTTTAAAAATAAACCAGACCTGATCTTCTAAGACCTCTCTGGAGGAATTTCAGCTCAAAGAAGCAGCTTAAAAAGATAATAAGTAAAAGTGTCTCAGAAGAGAGAAGAAAATATTTAGCCTTTTCAGAACAACAGGAAATCATCAACCACTTAACTGCTGCAAAGATAAAACTGGATACTGTGTGCTGAACATCACAGAAAGACACATCATTGAAATTTGGAACTTTACATCAAGAACAGAAGAGGAGGGGACACCCATCCCCAATGGATTATTGATTAGTTTCTTGGCAATGTGTGCTCTGCATTGATAGCTTAGAAGCATAAACCCATCTAGCTGGGAAAGCGCACACAGGTGAGACAACACAGGGAAGGCAGGATTAGGTGTTCAAGTCTCTCCCTAGATTATATTAGGCTCATCAGATTTTCTACTGGAACACTGTTTCTTCATTTGTGCCTAGAACCAAAATAAAAGCTACCAGAAGATGAAGAGAACAACTATGTCCCGAGCTATGAAATAAAGAATATGTGAAAGATGTTCTTGCAGGTCAAATCAATTGGAAGGAGGCTTGGTAGCTGTCTTATGAACATTCTAGTCTGAAAAATAAAATTATATATTCAATCATCGTCATCTGAAGAATGAGAATATGCAGCAGTTTTGTATCATGGATTCAGTAGAATTCTTATCCTTAAGACTATGATTTTTCCCTTGAAATTTCCAAAACTGTTATGAATGGGTCCCAGTTTATTCTGACTTCAGTCCTATGGCATTTGCAGGACTTTTCTTGACATCAACAGAGATCAATACTGTTATATCTCTAAGTCTTACTGTGTAGTGTAAATTCAACTTGACTCTATAGCTGAATTTTTAACACACAAAAAAAAAGGTAAGTTCAGAGACATATGAATGTATCCTGAGGCTTACAGACATATTCCTCAGCTATGGAAGAAAAATAAAAGAAGAAAGAAACTAAAACTGCAGTTCTCATATCTTTGTAATTTTCAACAGAAAATTTGAATGGGGATCATCCATCCCTGCTGGGCAATTTCTAAGAAAGAATCTGTTTAATTGTGTGGCTGCTACACTCCATATTGCATGCATTTAAATTAAAGTAGGAAAGCCTGTAAGTTAAAGTCCAACCCAACTATTAGTCTAATCAGTGTATCATGCTATTGTAACTCAGTAATGAGTTGTTGGAAAGGTTTCTCTAAGCTGTACAGAATGGCCTGGAAAAGATCCCAGTCACTTTACACATCTGAGAATGTCACCAGGAGGAAAAGAATTAGATGTACAATGCTGTTGAAAGAAAAGGTCGATATAATTTCCAACTTTTTTTTACCACTCTCACAATACACAAGGGTGAATAATTTGCAGTGATAATATAGGGACTGTGAGTAGTAACATTTACCTCAGGAATATTTTTGTCAGATACTTGCAGCCTAGCTACAGGAAGGAAAACCCAAATAAAACTATTCTTCAGAATTACCTTTCAAATAGAAGTCAAGCCTGCTAGGCATGAGTTGGAAGGATTCCGAATCAATACTGCTGTGTCATGTTTGGAGGTAACTGGTTTGTTTTATAAATCTCTCTGCAAATAAAAAGTTATGCCTTATATGTCTAAGACTGTGTAAACATTCCCCATCTGTGGCATCCAAATTCTGTTTCAAGCTAAATAATTTAAAATGCTGTCTGCAGAAACCTTACAACAAGTAATGAAGAATGTGAGTCTGACATTTCACTTTAGGCCAGTTACTTCGAGATTTTGATTTTTTGAACACTCTTCTGGGTCCCTCGGTACCTTGTTAACGAATTCAAGGTTCAGAACCTGACCACACTCTGCTCCTGCCTCTGGAGTAATAACAACGTGAAAGAAGTGGATATAGGGCTCCTAAAAATGCCAGTGTTCCCATGAGAGAGCTGGGATGCGGAGCTGGAAGTTTTGGGCTGCTCTGAAGCAATATGTACACCAGGGATGCCCATGGGACAAACACAGCAGGGACTCCCTTGCTGCTTCACAGACCTCATGGCCAGCAATAACAATATTATGGAGCAGCTCTGAGTAAAATATTTACTCAACTCTGGAGCAGCTGCTGAGTAAAATACTTTGCTTCAAATCAATCGCATTCAGGTGCTTCTGAAATAAAGTTTTCTTTGATTTCTGGTTCACAGATTTCTTCTTGAAATAGAAGAAATCAAATTAAAAGAATCAAATAATGTCTCATAAACAGTGGCTCTTGGCTGTTCAGTGATTTCCATGTGGTACTGTTCTCTAGAATAAAAGTTTATTTGAGGACAGTTCTCATTGCTTTTTCTGCTGGTGGACAAAACAATAACAAGGATGCTGGGTATAGCTGTACTGCAGCTTGCTTTAGTTCCAAACAGCATGAAGTAACTGCAGCCTTAACATTTGCACAAGAGAACCATACAGTTTTCCCAAAATCAATCAATGCAAGAATCTTTAAAACAATATCTGAAGTGGAAGTAGAAAGAACTCCAGCTCTGATCCATCACTGCTTTCACTCAAATAATGTATTAATTTAAAAAACATTGCCTGCAGCTATATTTAGCAAAGCAAAGGAGGAAGAGAATGAGTTTAATCAATGTGTTTTCCCTTAAGAGGCTGGTTTGGTAAACATCTACAAGGATCAGGGCATGCCACTGCTTTCCTTGCTTTTTCTGAATCATGCCCTACCCCTGAAGAATTTCAGCTTCCTGCTCAGCCACATCTCAGTGAAAACTGGCACCATGGGCACAAAGGTGACTGGGGAGTCGTTTTCCTTCCTGTGTTTCCCAAGCAGCAGCTGCAAACCTGCCAGTGGGCATCCACTCTTAGTTATGGCTAAGATAAATGTTATCTTGGTGTTTAAAGCACAAGTTCTGAAAATGAGGTCAGGCAGGCATTTGGAGCTGAGTTTTCCCCTCTCCCACCATCCCTGGCACCTACCATTTATGCTTTTTGCTCTCAGGGCAGCTTAGTGGGCTAAGAGCCATCCTCTAAACAGCAGCAGTAGAGTGGAACTACTTTACCAAAAACTGGCAAAGTAGACCCTGTTCCAGAGAGGAGGCAGTGTGATTTTCATTTGCTGTCCTCTTGGGCATTTTCCAGCAGCTCTGCAAAACGACTCTCACCAGCAGGTAGAATTTGGCCAGTGGCAAGGTCATAGCACCAGTGCCTCAAAAGAACTGGAAAAATCACCCCTGCTCCCAGGGATATGCCCAGTGTTTTCCAGACATATTTAAGATATAAGATATCAGTAGTGCTCTTAAGCAAAGGCTAGCTTTGGCCAGTTCAGGGTGTAGAAAAATATTTCAGCAGGAAATACTCTAGAGGTCCTGGGAAGTTGGATTGCAGCCACTTAGACAATTTCTAGGATGGTGTCAGTCAGTGCAGACAGCAGAGACAATGCAATTATGCACCGAGCCTACACAGAGGTCAAGACTTGGCTGCCTCTGAAGTCAGAAAACCAAATTAAAAACAAAACCAGTGACACATGCAAAATGACAGCTCTTCTTCTGCATCTAGTGAATACCACTGCCGCATCTCCTCTTTAACTGAAAACTGAAAGCCTGAGAAAGAATCCCTGAAAACCCAGACCTCGAAGTCTCAACTTTTAGGCTGATTGAACAAGTGGGAAATCACTTTTCTCATGAAATGGCTGTGACTGCCCCAATACACAGCATGGTGCTCAGTCTCTCCTTACCAGATGGGAACTCTTGTGGCCTAACATTCTTCCTGTTGCTAGCAAGAGAAGAGGCTCCTACTTGTACTCACAAGATAGCCTTCCTGATGAGCACCTGACTGCAATCTGCTCTCCAGAGAAAGTTTCAACACTTCAGTGCCCCCAAACAAACACAATTACAAGTGATTAGAGAAGGCCTGAGGTGAAGCCCATCAGTAATTGCTCAGAGATACTGGAGCCAGTGAAAGCTGCTGCCACGTAACACCCTTGAAGCCAGGAGGTGCCTGGAACCCTAAGCAAGAAGTTGATTCCAGCAGAAACATCACCCAGTGTCCTTGGTTTGATTTCCTCCATATCTGGAGGCAATTTGGAAATGTTATTTTGAGCAGTGATACAACAAAGGACTAAATGAAATATTCATCTCCAAGTGCTTTAGAAAATTAGCTCCATAGGCATCTTTGGCATGATTTACCGGATCCATTAAAACTCTAGTAAACATTTGTTAAATTATATAAATTAGAGGTAAGGAGAGAGGTTGCAAACACATTTTTGCTTAGCCTTGCCTCCCTGTTGACAGATGTCCGTGGACTGTGATTCATCAATACCCTTTTGGGGTTGGATTTACTTTTAAGCCCAGAACCACACTTACATTAAAAAAACAACTCTGCAATGCATTTGCTGCAGATTTTCCAAGAAATATTAAAACTTGCCAGTTCAAGTTACCCTGGTTGTCAGCTAGCCTAAAAAATGTTTTTTTCTCAAATGCCTTTGCACAGCTAAGAGTGGTCTTTGAGTTTGTTTACTTCATTATAAAAGGCAGAAAGCGATTGGTAACCACTCTCATATCAAAATGTTTCCAATAAAAAGTTAATACAATTTAAAGAAAATGAATCCAAGCAGACATTGCTTTCATTGTTTATCCCTAAGTAGGAGCTAAAAGGTTGGAATAAACAGAAGGACATAAATATTCTGCCTATGTTTCAATTTGCTTGCTAAATGTTTACTTACCAACATTGTGGAATATGAAAGGGGTTTTGGGTGGGGTATTTTTCTTCCCATTTCATTATTCCTATTAACAGTTTAATTGAACATCTGGCTGTAATATAATTGTATTAATCTTAGTTAAGACATTTGCAATTTGTAGTACTTTGATGCAACTTAATTGGTTAAATTCACTAGATAATGTGTACCTTAGGCTGAAGATGGAAAGGAGGGGAAAAGAGAGAACACTGGACTCACTGCAATGGGTGAGGAGAAAAATCACCAGATGGATAATTTCTAGGGAAAACTAAGGAACCTCAATATGAACTGCTCTTGTGAATGAAGGAAAATTCTGCAGACAAAGGAAATTATGAGTTTGAGAAAAAAAGCTCTTGGTTGAGAAAAAAAAGATAAGAAATTCAGCTTTCAATAGAATGAATAACACTGTAAACTGCTGCAGGCTTGTCGCTAGGAAAAAAGCAGCAAGTGTGTTTAATTAAAAATGCTGCTTTTTCATGTAAGAACATGCAGTCTGGGCTGTGTCAACACACTGCCTGCCTAATCTGAGTATAAAAAGAGCTGGTAGCAGTGAGATAAAGTGCAAGCCAAGGCAATGGTTTGGTTGTGTGGATTCTTTTCTTCCTATTTTTTTTTCCTCTTTTTTATTGTCACTCTACCTTGTGGATTTTTTTTTATTTCACAGGCATTAAGCAGCCTCACCCTCTTTTTCAGATCCACATTGGATCATGAAGTTAGGAATGGTAAAACACCAGAAGATGGATCTAGATGACAAAGGGAGCAAAGACATCCCTCTTGAATATTGAGATATGTTGGACCCAAGAAGTTTTGGAGTGTTCTTGGCCCAAATCCTACGAACATTTTCAATTTATTGCAAACGGAGTATTTGAAGAATACAAAGGAGGGTTGTAGAGGGGGTATGAAAACTCAGTAAGGCTCTCACATGCAGTGGACACACTGAGTACACAGAATGTATTCCTGAGCTGCAGAGGAAGTAAATTTCCATGTCATATCCAAGGCTCTTATTAACCTTTAAAACCATTTGGAGGAAAACAGAACGTGACCTGAAGGTCTTTGCAAATGTTGGAATGGACTCTAATGAGTTTTGGCTCAGAGTAAGAG
The DNA here is from genome assembly GCA_013401135.1 of Cettia cetti. Lineage (NCBI taxonomy): Eukaryota > Metazoa > Chordata > Aves > Passeriformes > Sylviidae > Cettia > Cettia cetti. The sequence continues at coordinate 22,061 of VZUI01039512.1, forward strand.
GATTTTCACCGTGCAGAGTATACCCAAACATGGACTCAGATCGGGGAAAAAAAAGAAACAAAGGATGATTAAATTCCAGAACCTAAACACACACCTCCAGCATATTCTGACAAACCTCCTCATCATTTGGGAATTATCCAAGGAACCTGAAGAGTATAAAAATAGGTCCAGCTCTATTCATTAAGCACCTTTTTAATTTCTCTAGTTGGTACATTTCCAAGCCAGTGATGCTACAAACAGTTTTCAAGTTATAGTTGCTGCTAGGAAATAAAGATTTCAATTGTTTGCAAATTATAGCATCCATGTTCTGCAAATATCAGATTTTAATTTTAGTACTATGATCTAGTTTGTTTTCTCCATGTACTCGCTTGTTAGGAATAAAAAAACTAAAGTGAAAAATCATATTAATATGAGCATGAGAGACTTCAATTCTCAAATGCAATTACAGTGACTCAAAGCTGAAGACCTGGAGCAGAACAAATTAAATGGTGTAAGTACTAACATTTTTTCATCTTCTATCCAAAAAAACCAAAACCAAACCAAACCAAAACCAAACAAAAACAAAAAAAACCAAACCCAAAAAACCAAACAAAAAGAGAAAAGAGGGAAGACGTTTTGAAAGCCCTGCTCAGTTTCCAATGAGCCACAGTCAGGAGCAGCCCAATGTTATCAGAGCCCAGAGACTTTCAGTGGCAGCAGAATCAATAGGCAGTGTAAAGCCATGTATACATTAATGTTAAACCTAAGAATAAGATAGTAATCTCTCTGGTGACCAAAGGACAGAGAAAACTGCTGCACCTATTTTCATCTGCAAAAACATCCTTAATTTAAAATGAACAGAATCTTTTTTCTTTCCCCCCTGCAAATCCGCAAATGAAGGCAGCTGTTGCTGACCCTGCAGTGTCCCTAATTTTTTTCCCTGCCAATATTTCATTCCTGGCAATTCTGTCAAAGAACTACTGAAGAAAACAATACGGGCATACAAAAAAAATAAAAAAAACCCACAGAATCAAGTGTCTAGCTGACAAAGAGTTTAATTTCCTTCCGGCTCCTAAATAGAAATGCAGTAAACTTTCTCCAGAAGATGTAGTTTTAAACAAATAAACAAACAAACATACATCTATTGTTTGACTATCAAGCAACAGTGTTCATTTATATCCATTTTCAGAAGAAGCAAGAAATCATCTGATGTCTTTAATATTCATGAGAGTAGTATAAAAACTTATACCTGGGGATATCACGCAGGACAAACTGGAAAAAATACTTTATACATTAATTCTGGCATGCAAATTTAGTGAATTTTCCCATCCCAAAATTCAAAAAGAAAAAGGAAGATGACCTAGGGAAATTAAGTTAACATCAGTCCCAAGCAAATTAATGGGGAAATTAATAGAATTCTCAACTGATAGCCAGTGAAGGATATAATTAATGCCATTAATACAGTTTTATGGAGAACACCCTTAGGAATCTATGGTTTGTTTAATGAAGAAAACTACAGGTGTGTAATGTAGTGTAGTATAGTATACATAGACCTTTCTGAAGTGCTCAGTTAATCTTTGCAGCGTGTTCTGATAAAAACTGGCTCAAATAAATAGCTGTGATGAATTGACAGACTGGCAGACACAAACTTATTGAACAACCATAACTGAAATAACATTGTTTCTAGAGATTTTTTTTTTGCATTGAAGTAAATTAGATCTGATACAGCTCAATAGTTTTCATTAGTAATCCAGAAGTATTTTTGAAAACTTTGATGATCAGATTTTCAGATGACAAAGAGTAGTGGAATGAAAAGAGTTAAGACAGACAAGCAGTCATAGAAAATGACAGAGACAATCTGAGAGGGATGAAACTTTCATTTTAAAGGTTTCAGTGCAAAGTCCTGTATTTAAACACACAGATTACAGAACAAGCTTAGAAGATGACAATATCTGTCTTGGAGCAGCAACTCAAGAAAGACTCTGCCACAATACGCAGAAACCCCACCCTGAAGTCTCTGTGTCATGGTATAGTAGAAAAGCAGGTCCTGCAGCAGACTTCAAGGGGCTGAACACCTTATTATATCCACCGGTGCTTCATAAACACAGAACAAAAGGCAAAGTCCCTTACCCCCAGAAATTAAATAGCACAGATACAAGAGATGCAAATTCACTGACAAGCGGAAACAAGCATTCACATATTCCTGTAGCAATCACGTGGATCTACTACAGATGCCAATTAAAATAGCAAAACAGGTAACAAATTAAATATTGCAAGGGGAAAAGGGTAAGCATGACAGTCTAAAACCTGCTGCATTTCTCAAGGTGAGCAAGAAAAGAGAAACTGTGCAGACACAAAGGTCCCTGAGACAAAGCCCAGTGCTGGAGCCAGCTGAGGCTGTGTGATTCATGGCATTACTATCCTGACTTCTGGGTATGTCTGGCATCATGGGCATAAGCAGCAATAGCCAGCTGGACAAGGATCAACTCTGACAGCAACAGCAGCACATTTCACAGATGGAAATTATGAATGCTAAGAGGAGGTTCATGGACTAAATGCATTTATATTAACCTGCACTGCACTGTTTTTTATTTCTGCACCTCCAACCCCTTGGCTAATCCCTCCTTGGCAAAGTTTCCCCGTGTTGTTCTCCAGGGGAAGGTGCAGGAGCTAGCTCTGATCCTGACTAAACACATCTTAGCAAAAGTACTGTGGGAGTCTTCAAGGTCAGCTTTCAGCCACTGGCTCCAGTCCTGGCCCTGGCAATAAGTCAGAGCAATCTAGGCTTGCTCTAACCTGTGACATCCAATTAGGACCAGCAAGGGACCAACGACCAGCAGAGATTTGACATCTGTATAAGATATTTCCCAATCCCTCTCTGACTTATCCTTCTAACATGCCTTCTCCTTAAAGTCCTACACTACTAGCAAGAGTATGCTGGCAGTGCTCCACAGGCCACCTGGATGAACATAAAGGACAAACAGAGGGATTAGGCATGAATACATTTTGCTATTTCAGGAATCCTGCCTGAGGGGTGGAAGGCAGCGATGGCCTCTTCCACAGACAAACTTCACTGTAAAGATTTGCCCACAGCACAGGAAAAGATTGGGAAAGCTTCTGTCTCTGCAACACCTAACAGGGCTTTGATTAAACAAACTCAATTTTTGGTCAGCAGTTCTTTGCTAATGCAAGAATTCCTGTCGTGCCATGCATACCAGTGGGAGTTTGTAGTCTCTACATACAAGCTGGAGAACAGAAAAAAATACTTTTGCCATCTTATTTGACTGAAAAAGCCATGAAAAGATAAGAGGCCAGCAAAATCTTTACCTTGGAAAGCAAGAATATTTGCAAATTCTTGTTTAAAATTTATACTCTTTTGTTTCATAAAGACCCAAGTTCTTACCTACTTCAGATACCCAGAATACTTCCTGTGGACAGTAGAAGAAAGCTGCTGTATTGCAAATAAGGTGCCACAAGAAGCCTCCCAAACACCTAGCTCTACCCTTCACTGGTGTCAGTGAAGTCAGCAGCACTGTGTCAGATTTGTCTAGAATAATGTTTGAAGGTGCCTTATGCAATCTCCCTCCTGTTGGTGACAGCCACTCGAGGCACAATGCTGTCCATGCTCATTTCTTTGCCCAGACATGGGAAGTGCAAAGGCACCGTGTCCTCCCGGGGAAAGCTGAACCCTCAGCTCTTTGCTTCCAGATCTCTGCATGAGAACACCTTATCCCTTCTCTATAGACATATCATTGCATATGATTCAGAGGGATCCCCATGTGGGACAAGTTAAGGAAGGACAGCAACCAGTGATACAGATAGCAGTCACTTAGATCTCATAATACCTGGGCTTCTAAGCAGATAACAGATCAGAAGATATTAGTACTGATGCTAGATTTTTTCCCTCCACTAGAATTAACAAAGTTCACTGACACCAGTCCAACACCAAATCCAGGCCTATGCCAGAGCTGAAATATCAAGTGGGTTTGAGGCCTTCCCATAAATATTGCATAACGTATTTTTCTCAGTCTGAAGTATGAGAAGCCTTACCAGGCAACCATTACCCAGAGTTCAGTGTCTGCTGTAGGCAGAGAGCAGGAATGCCTTTCAGCAGGCAGGTGACCAGCACCTCCAAGGGAAGCATCACCAAGTTCTGCAACACTTCCCTTTCCTCAGAGACATACTGAGCATCTTCCCAGAAAAGATAAAAACTTGAGCTCCTGAAGAGAAGCTCTGCAGCTTTACTTACAGCTGACATTTAATATATTACATAAAATCCATCGAGCCACAATAAATGAAACCAGGTGATCATTCAACTTCTTGAACATTTCCCTTTACTGTGCACACAGACTGGTACAATGCATTTCTTCCTTTTCCAAGCACTACAAGGTAACAGCACGTGGTAACAGATTCGCCTTCAAATACTGTGAAAAGTAAACACCTACCATGACCTGATTGCTGGTAATAGTCTACCACCTGGCTCTTCAAAAGATCTCTCTGAAGTAAACAAAAGCAATAAACAAATTTAGGTATCACTCACTCAGTACAATAACCCAAAGGAGCAATCAGAAAGCATTTGAGGCATGAAATGTGTATTTATGACTATACAGCACCTAGCACAGGAGAATTACGAAGCTTGATGAGGCTGAAACCCTTAGACACTGCCACCCAACAATTAATAACCATATTAACACTAAGAATCAAAACACAAGCTGACCACATTGCTAGGGAAATATAAGAATATGGTAAGTACGCCCTCCTGAATAGCAGCCAATAACTGGGAATGGCAGAAAGGAAATGAGCCTAAAATTCATTACTAAAAAAACAGAATTTCTTTTAAAATGAAAGGGAGAAAGCCTTGCTTAGTCAGACATCAGGAAACACAGGTGCATTAGTATTTGCACTGATCCAGTAATAACATCTCCAACAGCATAGTTACAAAAAGGATGGGAAGAAGACAAATGAAGCAAACAAACAGAAGGTAGATAAATACAGTTATTAATCTTCAGTCTTTTAAAAGCACAAGCTTTCTGTCTTATAAGAAACAGTGCTGCATCCTTTCATGGTTTGAAAAGGAAAGCTCTACTACAATACATCAAGATAAACAATTTAAGTGCCAAAAGACAACAAAAATTCTGTTCTTCACTGAAAATTTATACACCAGCCAATGCAGAGACATATCTAGAAGAAAAAAAAAAAAACCGATCCTCCTCTTTGGACTTCCTTTTATCATCACATTTCCATCTGCTGACTTCAAATCAGAGCAAGTTATCCCTGTGCCTGTCTGCATTTCTCTTATGCCTAAGGGAGGGCAGCACCTTTCCCCAGTCCTGAGTCATTTCAAACTCAGTGTCTGATTCCAGCTCATGGGGGCACTTGAGGTGGTATCAGAGTAGTCATAGTGCCTCTACAGATCAGAGAAGGAGCAACTTAATCAATTTGTGGACCAACTTAATAGAAGGACAATGAAGAGGCCTAGGAAATGACAGTGCTTGCTCAAGAAAACAATGTGCCAGAGAAGACAGAAATGCTTTTGCTTTCCTTTCTGCATAAAGCAGTCTGTCTCCTGAGCAGTTTGCTTTCATCTGTTGACAGAAATTTACATCCACAATTTCTCAAAGGATCACCTTCCTTGAGGTTCTGCTGTGCTCATACCTAAGTGATCTCTGCTGGTTTGTGTTTGTCCTATTCTATTCTCACAGCTTCAGGAAATTTTCTCACATATACTGGGAATTATTCCCCAGCAGAGGTGATGAATTTTTCACATGCAAAACATTCTGGTGATTTTGAATGCATTTATTTTTTTGTGCTCATATGTTCTTGTGCTGGTTTTGCCTCTAAGTTGTGTCATCTTTGTGGTGGAAAACCCCGACATAAAGGGACAAAGACATAACTCTGTTATCTAAATCCTAGGCAGTACACTGCCTTTTAAAATACTGATATATCACTGCTTGAAGGCTCTCTTCTGAGCTGGATTCCCACTTCAGCATGAGGAAGCAGCAAAGACATTCCCCCACCTTGAAGCACACGTTTTGGCCACAGGTACCCCCACTCAAAGCAGTGGATTCAAAAGCTCCACTCTTCCTCCACTTGCCCTGGTCAGCACCAGATGACACAGAGAACATGCAGAACAGAGGAGCAGGCTGGTCATGCAGAGATTTAAAGGGTAGGGAGCAGGAAAATACACACATAAACAGTATCTATACACCAACTCCCCACCTTGCCTTGGGTAGAAGACTGCTGCACACAGCCAAGAGCTGTGCAAGCTCCCATGTGAGCAGTTTGGTTTTAAAAACAGATGCCTGATAAATTACATACATCTCTATTCACATCCCAGTAACAATTTGTACTTTTCTTTGCCCACGGACAGTACGCAGAATTACATTAATAATAATTTAAACGCCAGAGGTTATGGAAAACTTTCAGTAGAATAAAGCCTTATATAGCACAAGAGACATAGATTTATGGACAGCAAACTTTTCCACAACAGGTAGGGGAAAAAATGGATTATTAAAAGCAACTTCTCATTTTTCGTTTAAAGACACCACCATCAATAAAATCAGTTCTTTCCAAGTTCCCTTAGGGGCAGACTCCATCACTTCATGTTGGGCTTGGAGTTGTGTCTGAAGCACTAAAAGAAGATTGAAGACTTACCTGGAGTAAAACAAACAGATTGAAGTACAAAGCCTGTGGCTATCTAAATGCTGTCGGTTCCTCTGAAAAATGTAACACTATATTGTAGAGTGGCAGGCAGGTCTGCTTCTCATTTCATTGCTCTGAATTGTCTAAGAATTTAAGGGTCACTGACTAGGAATATTTTTCACCCAGGACCAAAAAAGGAAGTATCCATAGTGGTGATTATTGAGCACCGAAAAAGATATCATTCTTTAGTTCACAGAAAAACTCAAGCACTTCCAAAAAAACTGAAGCTGAGCATCACAAACAAAATGCTGATAAATGACTGGATCTTAATTAGAAAAAGCAAAAACCCAACAGTGAAATATATGTTTTTTTAAAAAAAAGAAAGGAAAAGAATGGTGACTGATGCTACTGTTCTCCACATTTCAACTGATTAAGTTCTCTCTTATGAAAAAACAACACTAGAGAAAAACAGATCTAGAAAGAAAAAAATACTAGTAACCAAGACAGAACATCACATCAGCTAAAGAGGCAAGCAGGAGCACCATGCCAGTACTTTGAACAGCAGACTCTACTCCACAGAGGCTTTGTCTGGAAAACTGATTTACCATTTTTACTTTATAGGCAGTGTTCCAATAACTGGTCTAATCACATAATTCTTTTTTTTCTAATATTTTCAGAAAGCCACACAGGTTGGAAATGTAATACAGTGTCAGGTAGCTTGTGAAAGGTCTGTAAATGTGAGCAGAAAGGATAGAAGGCATTTGTTTCCATCTTCTCTAAACTGAATTCCAGCCCAGGCATTGTTGGGAACTAGACTATACTCAGAAATCTGTATTGCATTGATGAGGCAATAACCAGAATTGAGTTCTTACACTGAACTGGAACCCAGTTTGGACCTGAGACATCAAATGCTCTATCATCAAATTTTCAATTGTGAAGTATTAAAAGGCAAATTTTTATTGCAACTCTCCAGCCCTATGTATCTGCTTGAGACAGAAACAAACTTGTGCACTGAAACTGGAAACAATGATAAAAATATATAAAGGTGGAGGAGAACAACAGTGCACCCATGAACAGCATCTGTCTTCAGAAGGGAGACATAAAAAGCTGGGGAAGAAATAATGGGTTTTATGGAGGCAATGAGAAAACAAAGATAATTAAAACCAAAACTAAAACTGTCTACCATTATGATGCCCATATAATAGCTTCCCTACAGGAAAATAAAGCAACTACATCTGGATATATATGTACTGGAGAAGAAAGTTCTCTCAGCACCAAAAATAAGTGACAATTTTTTTTTTTTTTTTTTTTTTTTTTTTTTTTTTTTTTTTTTTTTTTTTCCTACATGAAACCAAAGAGACTTGGCCTCAGCTTCTGTAATGCTAGAAACATTCTGGTGCCACTTGCCTCCAGCCAATGAAGGGCACCCAGCAGAGGCAGGATCACTGTCACCTTGCTGCCCCAGTAGCTTCTCTCTGCCTGTGTTCCCCAATATCCAAGTAGGATGGTATGCTTGTTTCTGTAGAGAAGGAAACATTTGCCCTGCCATTTATTCAGCTAACACAGTAGATGTAGCAATTAATTTCAGTTGAATTAATCCTTTCCTTCTGTTTATAAGCAGAAACATTGCCTGGTCCATGCAGCAGTGTTCTGGTCACCTTGCACTTCTCCAGCTGTCCCACCACCCAAGCTCCAATACTCACCATCCACCACAAAACATCCCCTCCAGTCATGTAACTGTATGTGGTGCAGACATCAAGCTGTTTTAAGAGCTAAAATGCAAATAACTAGCAATAGTTAACACATTTCTTCCTGCCCATTAGGAACATTCTCCAATCTCCCATTCTCACCTGTTTTTAGCTGCAGTTAAACACTTTTCAGGAATAATACCACACCACAGCCAAAGTGCTGGCAGACAGAATCCATAGGCAGTGATGGACAGAACTTACCTGTTTCTCCATCTCTCCAGAAACCCTTCCAGTAGGAGAGATGCAGGCAACCTCACCCAACACCCTGCCACCTCCTAGTGCAAGACAGGCAGCTGAAAGCATAGACTGCACATATAGCTACTGCTGTAGGGATAGCAAGGATGCCCTTTCAAGGCTAATCTAAAAACCCTTCCCTGTGTATGGAAGTCTGCCAGGGCTTTAAGAACAGGAGGTGACTGTGTGCCAAAGGCCCATTTCAGAGTACATACAGCTGTGCATGCCAGGGTGTAAAGATTGCTTCCTCTTCATTTACACTCTGCTATTGTTAATAATGCAGCTAAATTTAAAATACTGTGCACCCAAGGTCTCTGGTGGGAAGCAAATCCTTTGCAGATGAAGCAGCTTAAGCCAGGAGCTTCCTTTCCTGGAAGCCCTGTCTGAACCAACAGCTGCGTCTGCCAGAGCAAGCCTTGCCTTAATTCCATCTCCAGACAATAAGGTCAGGCTGGCAACAGTTTTCTTGGAACAAGATTTTTTTTTAAAGCAAACAGAAAACCAGCCCATTACCAGCCCCAAGTTACTTGGTGGAGCTTTAAAACCAAGAGTTTCAGCTCTGTCTTCATGTTGCCTATGACTTCAAGCCAGGGCCCACCCCTGCTGTTTCTTTACCTCCCCTTCTCTGAACTCATCAAGCATATATTGTGCACCAGATGTGTGGAGCTGCCTTCCCTCCCACCTTCCAGCCACCAGAGCCCTTAATTCAAGTCTCAGCTGAAAACTCTCTCAGAGACTTTGTCATGCTCTTGACCTTTTCTGTTGTGCTCATTTCTGTATCTGTTTGTATCACTGAAATGAAATGCCCCAAACATACTCTCTGTAGCATCTTGATCAGGCTTCATCTTTGCCTCTTTCCTTGTTCTCTCCTCGATAAAACTGATGAGCAAATCCCTGGAGGTCCCACCTGCCCACAGCACCTTTGCTACACTGTTCTCTCAGCTGGGGAAAGAAATACACTGCATTTATCCCCTGAGAAACAAGACTATAATTTTGGTGCACAGCTGAGAAGTACGTAATCCTACTTTTTATTTGCAACAGGAGTCTGCAAGACATCAACCAAAAATTTAAGCTTTTGGGTGCTAATTAGAGCAGGCTGGCAGACATTTTATGAAGTCTTCTTCACATTTTTGACCAAGCACTTAGCAAAGAATATTAAATAACAACCACCACCATCATCATCAACCACACAAACAAACCCCCAGACCAACAAACAAACCCAAAGACTGTTTCGGATTCTTCACACTCTTAAAGAAGCACTTCTTAAGAATTCAGCAAAACAGCCTAAAGTTGATGCAAAATGCAACAAAAGTTCTTTCCCTCTGCTAAGGGCACCTATAAAACAGTTTATCTCTTTGAGTCATCTCAGTTTTTCTGATTGCATCAGAGGAGACAAGCCTTCCTCCTCCAGACAAACCACTAAAGCTAGCAGATGAACACCAAATTTAAGCAGAACCCATTCTTCTCTCTTGGAAGGAGCTGCTTAAGTTTCTCAATATTCTGTCTACATCTGTATGCACAGAATTGAGCATTTACCATTTTCCTGGGCTGATTTTCCTTCTCTTTAAGGAATAACACAAGGCTGAGAGAATGTCAAGAGTATTATGCAGCCCTTGTCAATGTCAGTATTATTTCATACTGTTTTCTTAGCAACTCCTGCTGAGATTCATAAACTGTTTGCACATAAGGATTACTAATGAAGTTCAGTCTCATTCTTCAGCCCCCCTCCAGCCCACAGTGCAAAATATAGCTGTACTTTGGATTTAGAAGACTGACTAATCATGCAAGATACCTATCATTTATCTACAGAGAAGGCAGCAGTTTCTACAAGAGGATTCCTGCCTTTTTCCCCTTTTCTCAATTCTGTATCAAGACAGAAGGACTATTCTGTGGACAGGGAGATAATCAAGACTTTTACTCACAGAATTTCAAAATCGGAAAGGCTGGAAGGGAGCATTGGTGGGGTCATCTGGTCCAACCTACCTGCTCAAGCAGTGTCCCCTGGAGCAAATTGCACAGGATTGCATCCAGGTAGTTCTTAATGTCTCCAGGGATGGAGACTCCACAACCTCCCTGGGCAACCTGTTCCAGTGCAGGGTCAACCATACAGCAAATCACAGCCTTCAGTCCCAAGGGAAGTATTAGCAGGTTTCAATACCCTACTCTTTAGGAAGACTGCCCACCATCAAGAGATAAAGGATGATTGATCTAGTATTTATAGTATGAATCTGGGAGTAAACATCCACCTTGAAGTGCTGCCTTAACCTAAATTTCAGATCTTGGTACTGAGCAAATGCCCTAAATTCCAATAAAACTGATGATGACACAGATCTCTTGGAAAAACTTGGCTAACACAAATAGCCTTTTATAGATCAGGTAGTTATCCCTTCCAGGCTGTATTTTATAGTCCCAAAATACTTGTGTTAATATTCATCCTCTATTGACAATATCAAAGTATCAGAAGAAAAGTCCTGCTACATTTTCACACATTTAACACTTTTTAGTTATAGGATCTTTTTTCAAAAGCCTTTGTAGATAAGAGACAGAAAGTTTCAAGATAGGAAATATTTGTCTGTGCCTCAAATATATGTCTGTGCAACCTCTATGAAGAAAGAGCACATCTGGAAGAGAGAGAGAAAGAAAAGTCTTGCAGAAAAGCAAGCCTCTAATAAATTGGTTGCATGTCAGAATCTGTCAGCAGTGTGACTCATTCTGTGCTCGTTTCTACTGTAACAAATTATTGCTTTGCCAGGTTTGAATTTTCTCACTCGCTGCTTTGCACTGCATGAAATAACCCAGCACTGAGCACCCCACTGCAGGAGTGCCACATGCAGTTTATCATTAGCAATATAATTTGGCAAAGGATGGTTAAGGGTGGTAGTGCAATGCATGAATAAAGCAGTATTAAACAAATAAACAACGTGCAGCAGCAGGTGGATTCAAAACAAATGGCAGGCAATAGTTGCAGAGGCTATTTTACTCTGAGGCATCAGCTTGAGTCCTGCCTCAGTTTGTCAATGTTTCTGCCATCAAGCAGTCACTTTCCCATTTCTAAACATGCCAGTGGCCACAGTTGTTCTGAGAGGGCAGATCCAGATTTTCAAGCAAACAGAGCACACCCACCAGCATGTAAGAGCAGAGAAGAAGGCAGAGTATTACTGTCACCCTGTTTTCCCTTTCCTCCTAATAGACCTTCCCTTCAGCATTTCTGTTATGCTTGTTCAGCTTCACTACCATCCTCTCTGCATGTCTCCTCTGTTTTAGCCTTCCCATGGTTGGTGCAAAACCTAAAAACCATTCCCCAGAAGCTCCAGCAGAACACTGTGAGGTATCAGTGAATGATGGGCTTTCCCCAAACACCCAAGATTGGCTTGAGCTCCAGCAGGGGTAAGGAGAGAAACTGGGAGTAAACAAGAAGACATAAAAAAATAAAGAAGGCTTCTGGTGTCAGGACAGACAGAAGGACAGACTGGAAGACTTCCCTTGCTGTGCATCTCTATATTGTTTCCAGAGATTGGAGAAAAAAGAACTGGCTACACTCCCACACCTTCCTTGGGAACTTACCACTGGGTTTTAACTTGCTGAAAGAATAAATTAAAAACTCAATTAAAAATTGCATATCAAAAGCATTACCTACCTCAAAAAAGCACATACCCTCTGTCTCCTGTAAAATGACCATTGAGGTAGTCCAAATGGAGTGTGACAGGGAAGAGGCTTCCTGGAAGTCAGATGCAAGAAATATGAATTCACTAAGATGAGATGAGATATATCTGGTACAAAGTTAAATGACTGGTCTTAGAAAAACTGAAACAGAACATAGCTCTTTTCTTCCATTCTAGTAGATGCTTCCCTCTGTGTTACAGACTAGAAGTGATAAAAGGATAATGACTTTTAGTCAATAGTAATTTAAAAATTAAGAGCAGTCTCCACGGTGTGAGTGCCCAAAAGTAATAGGCAGACTGCAAAGACAAGAACCTGCTCCCAAATAAAAGGAAAAGTCAAGAAAATCTTCCTAATCATGTTCGTCACACTGACTTCTGTCCTGACATCGCTAAAGCTAAACACCTGTGAGGTCAGATTTTTAAAAATGTTTAGAAAAACTGCTATTTAAATACAGAGGTGAAGCATCTTAGGTGTTAGCACAGTAACCTCGACTCCTGGAAAAATGCTCAGACAAAAAATTGTATCTCTCTGTAACCCTGATATTTGTATTTCTGTGTGTCCACCAGCAGATGACCTAAAGGCTTGACCTGGAAATTCCTAGGCTTCATCAGTCTGTCCAGCTGCACAAGACTCTTCAGGCTGCATCTGCACATATGCCAAAGGAAGGAAAAAATGGTAGAGCAGGATCAGCAGTTGGGCAGAAATGAGCAGGCACTGTGATTCAGATGCACTCACTGCCTTGCCTCACTTAGAATTAATTTTAAACCATTTTGTCACTAGAGTATCTGGAATATAAACAGCATACTACTATCTGGTGAATCAATTGTTCAAAGGTCTCAGCTCTAAACAGACTAAATGCTCCTCAGCTCCTTGTCTGACAGCCTGAATAGCAAATTTTCTTTTCAAAAAGGAAAGAAAAAAACAAGCATGTTGGTGCTACAAATCAGATGAGAGGTTTTGGTGGTTCTTTTAAGCCTTTTTAAATAAGAATCCACTTGAAAACAACAGAAATTATGACATATGAATAACATTCTCGGTAAGGTTTTTAAAGTTTCTTCAGAGATGGCCCTGAAAGGTGATGATGGTTCTCACGATACCCCAACAGCAAGGTTAGACTCAGCCTTTGGGGGGGGGGGGGGGGGGGGGGGGGGGTCATTCATCTAAAATAATAGTAATGATAAATTTACAAATCACCAGAATTTTCTGGGGGAGGGAGGTAAAGGGAGGATCTTACGGTGGCATCGAACAAAGCAAGGAGCATGCTGAGTGCTGGCTTATCTCAATACCTGATGTTTAGCTGCCAACAGTACCCTTCAGTTTTCCCACCCTTTCATCAGCAAATGCAAGAACATGGCATTGGAGGCTCAGAATGCAATCCCCAGCAGGTCAGTCTACAAGCCAGGGTTTTTTTCCAATTGATTCTGAAAAACAATTTTTCTCACCCCCAAGCATATGTGATTGGTGGCAAATAGGGGACTGCTGCCATTCAAAACAAAAGTATTCCACAGCCTTTCTCTGCAATGTTGTTTATTTGTATGGCACTGGGAATATGCTAGATGTTCTAAAGAGCCACAAAAATTCACCTCCCTCTCAGCTTTGTAAGTAGCAGTTAATGCATTTGCATTCCTTGTCAGGTTTGTTTCTCCAGCCTGGTATTTTAGAGCCCCTTGGCCCAATCATGTCTCGGGCCTGATGGTGCCCTCCTAATACCAGCAACAAATAATAACTGAAGCCCCTGGGATTTCTGAAACTACTCAGAGATGAAACAGGCTGCCAACCTGTCCGGAGTACTTATAATCTCATAAACCCCACAAAAATGACACCAGCAAGCTGATAAACTGTACAGGACAGTCACAAACACTGATCTTCCTACAACCAGCATCATTAAAAATGGCACTGGAAATACAACACTGTGAAACTGGGTGAAAGCCAACAGGAGAGTGATAGGTCCCTCTGTGCTTCAGCAAGCTTTTCTGAAGTGATAGGTGAAGTCTTGCATACCCACAAAAATTGTAGCAAGTTACTTCTAAAGTAAATTGGGTAAGGATCAGCAAAGAGAGAGGCAGAAATCTGAAGCCCAAAAGCATTAATGTGAAGCAGGAGGAGGAAATTACTTAAGATTTTTGAGTAGCAAATTACTGTGCAAAATGGGATTCAAAAGCAACAGCAGGGTGACTCCCCTTCTGGAAAAGGAAACAAGACTGACAAGCGTGGAAATAAACTACTTGGATTTCAATGAGCAGATTAATTAAATGTGGCCTCTGAGGTCTGGTTGACTTTTAATTGTCCCTATATTTGAACAGGAATTTTGCTCCTCTGGTGCACGTTCACACCTGGTTCTCACCTGGACTATTTATTCCAAGGTTCCCTCTTGGCTCTGCAAACCCAATCTCACTACATTGTGACATGCAACTAAAATGACTGACATAAAAAAATGCTTGTGGAAAAGCCATGGCAGTGATGGTTTCCATCCTCTATCTCTGTCGCTCTACTTCCCTTCAGAAGGCCAAGACTCCTACTTAATGTCTAGTAATGTGCACAGAAAAATGAATATGCTCATAACCATCTAATTTTGAAATAATATAAATGGGAAAGAAAACCAAAAGTAGAGCAGACTTCCTTTTTAAAAATCAGCACACATCCATTGTACTAACTCTGCACTTTCTGTATGTTATGTATCCAAAGAGATTCTGCTGGGAATCAGGGATGTGCAAGGTTGTGACCTGATAGTCAACACATCTTCTGCCCTGTAACTGAACACTATAAAATCAGCAGAAAGATAAGGATAAAAGTTAACGGAGAAAATGGACTATTCTTTGGCAAGAGTATTCTGGAAATTGGGCGTGAATGAAATTCTTCCTGAATCCTAAAGGAAAAGACTGGGAAGGATGCACTCCAACTCCTGACACTCAGGCACACAGTACCAGAGCTCAGAATGGATTATTGCTGCCCCAATCAACAAGTTCAGAGCTGATGAGAGCAAGTTACAGCTCTCCTCTAGCCCAGGTGTCATTGGAGTACAAACCCCAGTCTTGGGGTCAGCGTGTGGCTGTGGCAAGATCCCAAGCCAGGTAAGATGGAAAAACAACTATCTTCAAGTATCTTGGCTGCAAACTGATGTTGTGCAAATCAATGATATCCATGTGAATATTCCTGTTCCAGTTTTTTTAATGAAAAAACTAGAGAATTGTTTGCATTTCAGATCTAACTAAGCCCATTCCTTGCTTTCAATTTAAATTAAGAAGTTGGAGGAAAAGACCTGCTGTTGCTCTTTTCCACTACAGAATGATAAGTGAGATAATATGTGCCCCCCCCCCCCCCATTTTGGTAATGTTTCCTTTTAAAAAACATCAGCCATCTATAAATAGTATGGGTTAGTAATTTTAGCAGAATACCTGTATGACAACAGGGAAACCTGCAAACTCATTCTTTTACACTTTCTAGTTCAGTTGTCTTGATCTTGCTCTGTGTTTCTTAAAGTCATGAGGGCCATTTAGCCCTGGTAAAAGACAAAAAGTGTAACAGAAGAAGACAGAGGAAAAGAAACATCCAACTATGACAACTATCTACAAATTTATTTCCCATTCCTTATCTTCTTCTGCTGTACTATGTCCACATTATTAAATGAAGTTAGAGTAGCTTCAGATTTAACAGTAATAACACCTGTCAGATCTGCAAGCATTTTCCAAGAACAGATATTTCTGGTTTACAGTTGAGGTCATAAGCTCAGTTGAGGTGATCTCCCTACCACAACATTATAAGCAAATAGCAGAACTTGAATTAAAGCCTGCCTCTGTATCTTACATCACCGAAGGACACCCTTGTTATCCCAGTATTGTGGGATCTGCACTTGTCCATTAGTTTTCTGATTGTAACCCTTCATGCCCATCACAGACACAAAAAGCTGAAAGCACAGCCCTATACTGCTGCACTGCTTCTGCAGGTACTAAAGAAACAGCAGTGCAATACCTCCCACTCACCTCTCGAAAGCATCTGCTTTTTTTGCAACACTGCAGTCACACACTCTTCTTCCTTTTTTTCCCTTTTCAGTTTCTGAGATAAAGAAAATCCCACTTGAAAGCCAGCATCTTCTCTGGAATTTACATCCCTGTCAGCCAGGTGGAGGTGGAGCTGGTTCAGGCACTAAGCTGGAGATGGAGCTGGTAACACACAGATACATAATTTGAAACAATGCAGAATTCTTTGATGCTGGGTAAACTCAAACTTTTTCATTACAGTACCTGCGCTTTGTCTAATAAGGAAGCCTGGCAGGAACTTAGGCAACCATTTACAAAGGGTTGTAGTAGCCCACAGGGACTGAGAGATGAACTCTGCTGCAACACCACTCATACCATCTTCCTGAAGCTTTCAAAAGGTCTCCAGAGGCAACACACTTGAATCTATCCTCCTGACTTCCAGCTTAACACTATTATCCTTTTACTTCACTGAAGTTTCAGTAATATTTGAGGTCCTGTCAAACAAGGGAATGAACAGTCATGGAAGAGGCAATGACCTTTCCCTCCAGCAACCTTGTGACATGTAAGACAAGAAAAAGTGATTAAAGAGAGAAAACAGATGGGCAATTTATTAACATATTAAATGCAGTTTCTCCCCAAAAGCTCTCCTCTCTTCCCCATTTCTTGCCCTTTGGATCCTAAGAGAGGGAGCACTTGTGCTCTCATTTCTAGACTGACTTGCATTAGTCACCTAACATCCTTCCAGAGCTGCCTTGCCATCAAGCTGCTCCAGAGCAGAGCTGTTCTGCTAATATTCATCTATTCAGCTGTGTAGTCAAGCTCAGGATAATTCCCTTTATTTAAGCAGCATAGCATATCTCCTTATGAGAGAGAGGCAGACTACCTTGATTCAACATGATTGTTTGCATGATGGTCTACCCTTGATAGAAAGAGCTTGTTTGCAGCCACAAAGGAGCCAATGTCCCACTGGCACTTGGGTTCAGAAAACCCATGCTGTTCTTAGGAGCAGAAGGTTTGCCAAAAAATCCAGTGTGTCACTAGGAAATGCCAGGGTATCTGGGTAAGGTGCTTTTATTATCATGCACAGTTAAGTGGAACTGGCACTGTGACAAGCACTTCAGAAAGAGCACTAAGCACAATGTGGGGGAGAAAAAATGTGAATCACAACTGATGGAGCTGTATCATCAGAACACCTTGTCCAGAGGTATAGTAGCAACAGTGCATCTTCATTACAAAGTGTGTTTCACAGTAAAGGAACAAATAATGTCAGTAATGCTGCATTGTAGGTAAGATAAGCCACATATGGATTTATACAGTTATGTGGTTATACCTGCAAAACTCTGCTTATGCAGGTTTGGGCTGTTAGATGTGAGGCTTGAATTTGGCAGCTTTCAAGTATGTTACCTAGTATTTATATTAAAAGCCTTAAAAATGGATTCTTTGAATTTGGGATAATCCCCCACCCTTGAAAACAATTATTAAAATAGTACCACTTACAGTATCTAATGATAGTGCCTACACACAATGAACAACAATTAACAGCAAGAAAAGACACATCTGTCTCTGAAATGCAGAGTACAGGAGACCTGTCGCTCTAGTGCACAGCAACTGCCTTTGCACAGACTGTAACAGACTGGAATCATCACTGCATTTGAATTTGTTCAGCTTTTATAAAACTGAGAATGTAAATTGAAGGCTTTCAAAAGTCCATTTATTTCACACCTCGGAACACTCAGTTATTCAAATAAAATCACTCTCTTGCTGCAAATCTAGGCCAGAAAGGAACTTGATTTTGGAATGAGGGAGCCTAATAAATATAAGGAAATTTGTTGCAAGGGTTTTGTCAGAGATGCCATCACCTTCCTCTGCCAAGGGAAGTTGACATTTAGTGGACTGAGCTCAGATTTTATTTCTTTTTGACCTTATTATGTGTTGCTGTTCTTTATATTCTCACCATTAACATGTTTTCCTATTTTACTCAACAGCACTGTTATGTCTTCTTGCTAAGGCTGCTTCTTTTGAGATTTTTCTGGTTTTGGGAAGTAGGCAATGCAGCCATTTCAGCAGGATGCTATCTTAACAACTGCTAACATTAAATTACCATCTTTGTTATTTTTGTAAGGATTCATGGAGCTTTACAACAGACATTCATACGAATAAAATGCCTGGCCAAACAACAGAGGATACAATCCTCAGGGCATTGTGCAGTTCCCTCTTCTGTTCAGGAGACTGATAAAATCAGATTTCATATATATTTTTTTTTAAATTTATTAATCTAGTACACACCTCAGTCAACTGCTTTTGTTGTACTGGTACAGAGGATTTCAGAAAAAAAGGAAAGGAAATTCAGCATAAAAAGCTATGTCTTCTCAAATAGCACAGAATTCTGGCTCATGGAGAGTGAAGCATCCCAGTTATGAATTTACCTGGCTCCTCGAGGTGCCAGTCCCTGGAAGCATTGTAAAGCTATGGACTATTTCTATCATTACCCTCTGACACCAGAAGCAGTGCCCAGGGGAGGGAGGCAGGATGAATGCCAGCCAATTCTCAGCAAGGTTCTCATGTCTGTTTTTCACCTCGAGCCTCCTCTCCCGTCCTTGAACAGCCCCTGTGCCTCCCCCCTCCGTGCCTTCAGGCACTGCCTCTGCCTTGCCGTGTCTTTGGCTACAGCAGGGACAGAGCACAGCAAGGAGGAGACAAACTCTCCTCTTTTCAGAGGGAAGATCAAAGACTAAAAACTTACAGCTTCATCATAATGTACTAGACACAATGGCTGGAGTAAAATTTTGCAATAAAATGGACACTCAGCAATGGGTACAGGGTAAGATCTGACCCTCTGAAAATTTCACAGATTAATGGAAAGAAAGAAATCAGTGGAACAGCGGTGAACAGAATGGAACAGAAAAGTTGAGGTATCCCAGCAGTAGCCTTTTCATATAACATTATTCTAGTTAAACTCACCTTAATCATCGAAAGTACATGGGTGCTTTGGCTTCCTGCAAAGAGCGCTCCCATGCTGCAGCTGAAAAATACACACTTGTAATCTCAGACATTTACCTTTTCTGTAGAAATGTACTCTATAGATGCATCAGTTGCTGGTAGACTCTGACCTGTGCAGAGATGTGAATATTAGTGGAAAATGATGAAACCCCACTTTAATGCATCCACTGGAGGAAGCATTTCTGAAAGCATTTATTCCAACATGGGAGAAATCTCATCTGACCTAGTTTCCTATTCTATTTGTTACCTCCTGGCTGTCTCATCTGAGGTTCCACCTGCTGTTTCTCCATCTGCCAGTCTTTTATATCAGAGGAACCTTCTGAATTACACGTTAAATGTCAGGCGGGCTGGAGAAAAGTTGTTTATGTCTGCATTTAAACAGATGATATTTCCATTAAAAGTGCATCATGGAGACATTAAAGGCTAAGATGTCATTTGCATTTGTAACTCACAGGCAGGCCTGCTTGTGTGAAAATTCATGCTATTCTTTCAGACCTTCATACATCCAAGCAGAATGACCATACCCTGTGAAGTTCATTGTTAGTGTCTTTTCTAGTAATACTGAAAGCCTCAAGCTAGAGGCCAAAAAGTTACCGGGTAATTTAGTTAAAGTCATTGGAAACCAAAACCATTAACTATCTGTTTTCTCTCACTTACCTCCTAAGCTATTTCAGAGCAGAATACAAAGAATTAGTTTGGATTAATGTGTGAATAAATATCAATTACCTTAAAGAGTAGTTAGCTCTAAGGTTGCAATACTTAAGGGCAACTATCCCATTCAAACCCAGCATTTGAGGTGTATCTTGCCAGCATATAAAACTATAGCTATGCTGAAAAAGTCTGGTATGGACTAGTGTCCTAGGGTGACTATTGACCCATGACAACTAGGCTGTGGGAATATTAAGATATCTATCTTTGCTTTTCTGCTACTTTTGCTATTCATAGCTATTTTGCAAAAAGCTTCCTTTACTTTCAGCAAGTTAGGGATCAGGGAACATCACCTCCATCACATATCATCTGCCTGACAAAAAAAGTACTGTATAGCCAATACCTCAGGAACTCTAGAAGGAAGGATTTCAGCAGTTATTTTCTCCCAAAAATGCACAACAGAAAAGCACTGGAAACTCACCATATCGGTGCAGACCGCCACACACAATTTGTAGGAGAAGATCAAATGTATACTGGAGCTATAGCTGTCCTAACACACCCATCTGAAGCCAGTAGAAATCTTTTTACAGATTTCAGTGAACTTTGGAGCAAATCTTAGGGGCAATTAAGTAGTCCTTTTTTGCATATTAAGACTTTATGAATATGTGTAGGCAGACATTCTGTACCTGTCTTTCACTGTGCCTCTGGCATAATTTCAGTCATTAAATGGACAGCTGTGCATCTTCCAGACTCCCAGTTCTTGGAGGCAAAGGTCTCAACTTAGAGTCTGCTGCAGCTGTTTGACCCACTGACCACATCTGATTCTTCCACATGACAATCCCTGGGCCTAGACTGTCCATCCTTTGAAAACCAGGATGAATAAAATCTGTGTTTCCTGTAGAGATACAGGCATATTACTTTTGAGTTTATGACACTGCAATTTACCTTTATTTGCCTACAACTGTCTTGAGGGAACAGAGGAAAATCTTGGTGGGGAGAGGAAACACTTGAAATTCATTATATGAAAGTCATGTAACACAACTATTAACACTATGACTTACAGTAATAAAAACATTATTACAATGTGTTTAATTAGGAACCATTACAAGACCAATTAAAGTTGTCAAAATATAACAAAAAAGCCACATGCGTTTTTCCCCTGGAGGAGTAGGATATGGTGAGCCTCATTATTAACTCTTAATTAGACAACAGAAGAAGGCTTTTGCTTTGAGTTAAAATCCAAGCTCTTAGAAAAAAACAGCTCTGAGTTATATTCCTCTCTGGCAGACATTATTTAAAAAAAAAATTAGCACACCAGCAGAAGTATTCTTTAATACACAGACTAAACAACAACAACAACAACAAAAACCAAAAAAAACCAAAAAAAAAAAAACACCAAAAAAAAAATCTCTGAATTCAACAGAATCTGTTTAGTTCAGCTTTAGCACCCAACACAGTTCTGACATTTGCAACTGCATGCCAGTATCCATCTCACTGCAAAAAATAAAACACAAAGACACTTGGTTTACCTGGAAAGGATGGTCAGGCAGCCCTTAAAGGAACCTAATTAAAATGCAGTGTATTACCAGAGCAGTGCATCACACTGTGCTGCCATAGCAACCAGGGTCCCATGGACTTTTGGGGCCATCTGAGGGCATGTTTTTAAGAGGCACACAAGAATCAAACTGATCACCTTCGGTACATTTTAAATAACCTAAGCACCTTGAATGATATTACCAATGAAATAAATTAATTAACTCTTACATGTTCAGACAACGGACCAGTCCCAGGAACTTATTACTGTTCTTTATGATATCACACTCCCCACAGCTTATTTTAGATGGGCATGACTTATTTGCAACACGTGAACAACCAGTTTAAACTGATTCCCTAGTAAAGAAACAATAGAGAAATCAAGACCTGTGGGCTGTGGAATTAAAGATAACAGAAGATTAACAGAAATACATATTCTATTTAGACTGCTATTTCCAGTGCTGCTTTCTGAAGTACCAGGCATAAGACTCATCTCAGTAGTTGCTTTTGGTGGATGATTTCCTGCTGCCATAATGGAAAAAAAAAAAAAAAAATAAAAATCACACTATACCACTGAGCTTTTCTTCCCAAATCCTTCTAGAACAGAAATATCCTTACACAACACAAAGATATATATAAAAGCAGTATCTTAAATTGTATCCCAGGAATAATCTTCCAGGAATGCAATAAATACTTTTGTCACTGAGTCATTCATTTCTTACACTAAAGATATCCAGGTCAAGAAACTCTTCTGACACATCACCTGTGAAGGGGACTGCAAATTGTTGGTGAGGTGCTACAGATGACCATGAAAGATTTCTGGAAAAAAGCACAGGACTTTAGATTTCATTAAGCAATTAAACTATTGATGAAAACACGTGGAAGTTGTTTGAAATGATCACTAGGATTTTTCATTGGTCTTAAAAAAAAAAAAAAAAAGAGCTCTACAGCAATTCTCCTGAAATAAAGTCCTGAGAAATATGGAAGTTGGGAAATTGGAGCAGTGGTGTTCTAAGCATCATGAAACCAGCGTGTTCATGTGACTTTGGCTCACAGTGCTATATCATCAGCTCCCACTATCCACAGACGGAATGGGCACACAGTTGGAAAGATCTATTTCATGTTGAGCATGATAGTACCAGGAAGGTTTCAGAAAGCAGCTCAGTTCAAGAACAAGTTGGAGAGTTCATCCTCCGTGGGTCTGTATATCTTTTTGAGCATATCAGTAACATGCATTATGTGGTTGTGCCTAGGTTTCCTCACTTTCAAAACCAGACAATGATATTTACCTGTTTTACAGAACACTGAAGAGTAGCTTTAAGTCAAGTTCAAAATCCTACTCCAGACTGAAGAACCTTAAACCCAAAAGCACTTCAGGGTAGAGGTAACACTTGATCCAAAATAACAAATAATAAAATGTGACAGAAGTAAAACCATCTCACATTTAAATCTTTATACTATATGGAAAAATATCCAGACAGCACATCTGCTGCAACCCATTATTAATGGCTTCATTCACTTTCAGGTTGCCCTTACAACAGTAAGTTTATTAGCTGTACAAATGAATCTGTCAGCAAAGCTGCACCAGCTGCAGTAGCAGCCATCATTTTCTCATCCTTCACCATGGTTTTTGTACAGACTGGACTTTCCTGATCTTGCTCGTCCAGTTCCTTCAAAAGCAGCAACACAGCTTGAATGCTTCAACAGGGGGTTTTGGAAGGGAAAGGTGGTGTTAGAAATCATCACGAATTTAGAAATTAATTTTTAATGGGTTATGTTTTATTTGCTTCAGTTGAACACCATTATTTACAGACACAAGTTAATAAAACACATCACAACACAAAGTTTCAACAGCTAATATTTATAGGTGCATAGTTCATGCTCAATTACTTTTTTATATGTATAATACATACACATATATATAAAGCTCTCACAATAAGTCATCTCTGCACAGAAAGAATAGTCATAGGAAACAAATAAAAACTGTATTGTAAACAATATCAAATTACTGACAGCCTATCAACAAAACATGTACAGAATTAGAAATGAGCAGTAGACACTTAGGTGTTTTTACTTAATATTTTCTTTTTTAACTTTTAAACTTGAAGCCACAATATCCACAGCACAACAACGACCCTGCCAACCGGCTTTCATTTCAGCAGGAGGGAAATGCTGAAACAAGGTGGACGCAGTCACAGATACTCCAATCATTGCTGATGGAAGACTTCAAAATACACGGTAAAAACTGTAAAAAAATTCAACGACTGGGCACATTGGAACTCAGCACTTGTACAGGATGAGACGTCTTTAGTAGTTAGTAGATTTCAGGTGATAGGAAGGAAGGAAAGGACTCTCATGCTTCAGGTTCATAATCTTGATACTCTTCCTATTGAAGGAGAGCAGAAATCAACACTACTGGCATTTTAGATAAAGACATCCTATTTTTTCTATTTATTCTACTCCTAGTGGATTCAATTCCCAAATATTATAGATTCTCATGTGAGCAGGATATGAAACATATTTGGATTATGTCACATTTTCCAGATACTGTACCTTACAAGTCATGGTACTTAGAGGAGAATTAGACTTTTACAGTGATTAAGACATCATTCAACTGATGCTGCCAGGAACCCTTGAGGCCACCTATGACAATTCACTTGGAGAGAAAGGACAACTACCTCTGAACAACACACCAGGTGCTGCAGATCCTCACAGGAGCCAGTAAATCATTTAAAGGAGTGTTTAACTATAGCCACACGAGCAGCATCCATAATTTCAGGGATATTCAAGATGTTACGCTCAAGCCTTTAAAAGTCTTTTATTAGACCAGGGCCTAAGTTTTTTATACCTCTCATTTTCAGTCTTATTACCTGTGCTACCATAAAACTGCTAGTCCAACTACTAGTGCATCATGCCAGACATTGTAGTAATATTTTAGACAGCTCATTCATAAAAACCAACAAATTTATTTACTCTTGTAATTGCATTAAGATCATGCTTCACAAAGCATGATGCACTGGTGAGTGGCCAAGCTATTAACACAATCTGTGAAGATGGAGTTTGTCCTCCATTCCCTATTAAACATACGAAAAAGGATTCGTCAAAACCCAGGCACAAGTGCTTTGAAACACTCAATATTTTCCCATTTAACTTCC
Organism: Cettia cetti; assembly: GCA_013401135.1. Lineage (NCBI taxonomy): Eukaryota > Metazoa > Chordata > Aves > Passeriformes > Sylviidae > Cettia > Cettia cetti. Next base: position 46,640 of record VZUI01039512.1, read on the forward strand.
TTACTAAAAAAAAGCAAATTATTTGGTGATTCCCAGCACTATACTTCTGGCAGATCTTGGCCAAAGAGACCATGTTTCTGCTGTGCCCTTGCAGCTCCCAGCATCAGCCTGGGCCAGGCCCATGTAACTCCAGCATGCAGGCTCCTCATATACCCTTCTCTTACGTGCATTCACAGCAAACACCACAACAGATTTACCTCTGGAGGCATTTCATAAGCCTCATTCTCAGGATCTGCAGGAACACCCGTATTATTCACCATTCCCTCCTGCAGGAAACCTTCTTCATTCTACAGTTAAAATAGGGAAAGAAAAGTCACAGTGACTGCTCTCCTCATAATTTCCACCAAAGTGTGAGTTTCCTCCCCATCAGTGGTTGACTTCTTGGCCTGTCCTTTGGTTGTGGGATGTTGCCAGGGGTCATGGAGAGTGAGGGAACATTAGTTGCAGAGATTGCCTCCGTGTTTCACAGAGGTATCCATGGGAATGACAATTAGCATCTTTTTGAATAGCTGAGACCCCATTTTTCTCTTGCCACGGGCAGGCCAAGAAGACAATCTGAATAAAAGAACAGTCCCACCACCAACTTGCTGGATATCTTTGGAAAACATTGTAATCCCACAGAAATGCTTTGGTCCAGTCACAAAGCAAACCAAAATAAGGGGGTTTGTGCTTTAAGAAACTGATATGGGAAACAAATTCCCACAAAATGGTTTAAGTTCACATTAAGTTATCACATTAATTCACATTTAACTGCTTTGGGGAACACAGTGATAGGTATGCAAAAGTGCCTGTAAAAACAATATCAAGACACACAAATGAAATAGTAATTCAGTTTTTTTTTTTAATGCTATAGACACATTCATCCTCTCAGAAATCATTGTTTATTTTAAAGTTTCAGTCTTTTCACAGTACATTGCAAAAAGGGGGAAACATGGTGATTTTTTTCTTCCATTTTAGAACCTAACTATTGAAAAATGCTTTCTTCCTTTAATGGGTCATACCTTTACATGCTTTCTTATGTCAATTACCGTGTTACTCTGCACTACTGGTATATGATATATGGTATGATACCTTTTACACAGCTGCTTACATTTTTTTCTTTATTATAGGAGCACTTCTATTTTATACAGCAATTTTAGTAAGAGACTCTTGTAATTAACAAGATGGCAATGGTGTGAGGAAAAACATGCTGATAATATTATTAAAGCAAGATTATTATTTTCTGAGAATTACTGATACTCTGTACCATATGAAACAAACACAACGGAAAAAAACCCTCAACATTTCAATTGGGCCAATTCTCTTTGTAGTGGTTAGTCAAGAAGTTCAGAGAAGAAACATGAGTTCTGCCAAAGCAGAGGCTATTGGAGATAATCCTGAAGTGTAAGAAAATTGATATGAAAATGGACAGCATGTCTCAATGGATCTGTTGTGACCATGCTGATTTATAAAAGGTGTTGATCTAGACAGAAACACACTAAAACCCAATTAAAGACGCTCAGGAAGACATTAATTTTAAAAACCCCACCTGCAGGCTGCTAAAGTAGACAGAAATAAAAATTAAGTAAATCATAAACCAGACTAATGAGATAATTCTTCAAAATCTACAAATTGTAAGACAGTGGTGCTAAATTAAATTTAGGATGCAGACAAAATGAGGATAAGAGAAGCTTAACCTGCACTTCACCTTTGAAAGCTTAACACAAAATGGAATATAAAATGCAAACAAGGTGGCACTAAACCAAAAATTTGGGGTGTTCAACATGAAAGGTAATTTTTCAAACTTGAAATTATGAGAAAAACTAGGCCAAATTACATTTCTGTTTCATCTTATTAAAACACTTGAGCTCCTCAGATTACTTGATTTCAGTATTTACTTACCTTAGCTTCTAAAAACACTTTTAATAGCATTTATGCCTGTTTACTTTTATAAAAAGTAGCATCAATCCCTACTAGTTTTGACTGAAATAGCCAAATAGTGTGTGCAATGCAAATTTTATAGCTGTCACTGTGCCCTTGATCTAACAGACCAGTTCGAAGGATCTAAAGCTCCCATTGCCTGCTCTCCTGCTTAATCCAAAATATAATTTAATTTCTGCTTCCCTCAATCATTAAGGAACAGCTTCAGCTAACAATCAGTTCATCAAGAAAAACTGTGCCCAAAATCAGGCTTGAGGGTGCACAAGAAAGAAAGCATGCTGCTTAATGTTATCTGTAGCAGGAAAACAGATGGCAAGTGAAACTGCCAGGACCATTATTAATGACAAGGAAAAACACTTTGCAGCTGAATTTCAAATAAGACCTTCAACGTTTGCATGTTGTTTTTTTTTTTTTTTTTTTGTTAGGAGCCTCTGCAATGGATCTGGACTGTCCATCAGGATTACTGAGACACAAGGCCTAAATGACAATTCATCACCTTTCCAAGTCCCTTCAGCAAGTTCAGGATGGAGATTTCTCTACAACTTCAAATAAAACAATCAGAGCACTAGAAAAATACAACATCAACCACAACACCCCTGTTTTTTCAAAGGAAGTAAATCATAAGCCACAATAAACCTCCAAGGGAGCTCCTTGACTTGGGAAGGTTTATCGCCTTTGCCCAGCTGCAAACAGCAACACAAACACCACTTCTCATGCTGATGTCACTGCAGTTCAGATGAGGATGGCATTACTCAAGGTCATCTGTTACATAAAAATGCATAGCAAAGGTGACCACCCCATTTTAAATGGTGGCATGGTCTGCTTCTGGTGTACAGTCCCCTCAATGTAAGGTATCACAAAGGCAAACCACCACCCCCAGTAACAGAGCCATCTTAGGTACACATTAAATCATAATTTACCACCTTTAAAACAAAGAAACGCAATTATTACATTGTCATGATCAGTAATTCCATATCCTAATTCAGTTATGGAAGAGGAAAACCACCCAAAAGACCAATTCTTGTCTTAGTATGAAAAGACATTTTTCTCTAGAAACTGCAGCTTCTTTCAACCACACTGAAGGGCATTTCCAGAGGGAAAGATTTTTCTGTTAGATCATCTGAAAAGTTCAACTAAAAGCTTCTCAGAGATGAAGTCAGTTTTTAACTGGAGTTTTTAACTGGGGAGCATGAATTCTTGCTGGGAAAAGGGAAAATTACAACTCACCCAATGAACAAGGTGTTAGAAGAATGGTGAGGTGAGGACTTCTGCTTGTCCCCTAAGGATCCCCTTAAGGGAAAAAACCTACGTATCGGTTTGAAGCATGGTCACTCTGGGTAAGTCTTGTATTTTGACTCCAGAAAGTCTCAAGTATGATACAGGAAAACCAGGCTTTGCACTATCCCAAGCAGAGTAGACCACATTCTCAGCATTAACAGAAGCGTCACTTTGTGCTATTAATGCACTTCTGCCTGCCTTGGTAAAGGCATGTGCCTATCAGACCGGCACAAAGCCCATGTGCTACCAGGCCATCTGACAAGCCCACCCATAGTTTTCCCAAAAATACATTACTCCAGAAGTTCACAGACAATTGTTACACAGTGTATACCCTCTCATCCATGAGGTTCTCTCATTTTGCTCTCTCTCAAGCAACTTGTGTCCTTTTATAAACAAAGAGGAGATGGTGTCCCCTCATTGTGAAGTGACACTTTTGCATGACCCTGGGCACCAGTTCTGACTCAAAGCACAGGTACGAATATAACTGGTATACAAGAGCATGAAGCAGAACTGCTGCAATGGCTCCAAAATGTTGATTCCTCTTTTACTATGGGAATGAATCCTGCTAAGCTCTGTGCTTGACAACGTGAAATTGCCCACCTTTGCAACAAAATAGTAACCAAACAAACTAAAAACTCCCCTTGAAGACCTGGCCCTGTTAAAATACAGAATATTTGACAAAACTTCAGGACTATTCCTTTTACCATGTAAATGTCACCAAATAGGTTTTTCTTGTTTCAGTGTTTTTGGTGAAAATTGCACTCCATTCTTTCCCTTCACTCTCTTTCCCACCTCATAGCACTCTTGGTGGAAGGGAGTTGGTGGACTCCTACCTGTGAAAAACAGACCAAATGATCCACTCCTGGTAGTGCTCCTATGTCAGCACCACATAGTGAAAGAGTCACTTTAAGGAACTGACATTCTGTCCTCTTGGTGACATGTTGGTGTTGCAATGCCAAGTTATTGCCATCAGAAAGAAGGTAATTTATCCCAAGTCAGAGACAAGAGCAACTTCAAAAGGAAGCATTATAATTGCAATTTAGTGTCTGATCTAAACACTATACTTTGCCATCTCCCTGGTTAGTGCTTTTTCTCTCCATTATGAACACTGATGGAGTCATACAGTCATGCATAATTCTCATGATCACTGGAGACTAATTCCTTCTGGAGTGATTCCACATCCTGAGATAAATAAACCAGGCTACAAAACTGTCTGCTCTTAGAACATTTATACTGCCAAGAGGCAATCACCCTGGAAGCCACAAACCACAGAGGTCCCAAGAGAACTCCAGAAATTGCCCATCTTGAGAAGGGTGCTCAGGGCCACTCCTGATCAGGTTTTAACCATTCCCAGAGACAGAGACTCCACAACCTCACTGGACAACCTCATCCAGTGCTCAACTACATACACAATGAAAAACCCTTTTTTCTACATTTAAGTGGAGTTTCCTGCATTTCATTCAGTGCCCACTGCTTCCTGTTATTTCACGAGGCACCACTCAAGAGTCTGGTTCAATCTCCTTTACCTCCATGCCCACCAGGTGTTTATATTCATTGATAAACTCCCCTTCAAAACTCACATTCATGTTGTTTCATGATATTCTGTCTGTTCTTGGGACCTCCATGGAATTTCCCATGCAGATATTGTGGAGGACCTTTCCTCTAGTTGAAAGCCCTGCTGCCCACAATAAATAGGGTGAGGCTTGCCTTAAACACCTAAAAGATTAATGAACCCGAGAAGTCATAGTTGATTTCAACAAAATAGATTATTAAAACTCAATGAGCACTGGTCACTCTACATCACTTGCCAGTCTGTTATTGAGTGTTTTATAATGTAAAACTGTGAACTAATTAAATTAGATTAAATCAAATCTGTGTAAATTAATCAAATTAAAACTGTGAATCAAAAAAGCTATGAACCAAGACAAGAGGCATTAAGGAAAAAGCAGTGAACAAGAATAGGGAAAAAGCTGGTTTACAAGGTAATTTTCTGGAAAGTCCTTTGAGACCTCAACAAAATGTTCCATGCAAAGCAATTTTAACATAGTCCAATTTATTGTATGTACATGCCAGTTGATACCTGTGGGTATATAAAATACACATCTAAAAGCATGATTACCTTGAAAAAATATCACATACTGATAATGCCTGCCTGACAGGCATGTGCATCTCTGCTGGTCCAGATGTTAATTCTAGCCCAATATTAATGAACCATTGAATTTATTGTTGTTACAGTCTGGATAATTGTACTAGAAGTCTGTCTTTATTTATTTAGGAATAAAATTGTTTATCAAGCCCTTACAACTGGTAACTCCATGTTCCTACAGCTTGACTAATCCCATTTCATTTTGGTATTACCCACCTTGTGAGAGCTTTTGTCAGGAGCTGCCAGTCATTATATGACAGAGCTTAAAGTAAAACTTTGGGATTCCTTTTTTATACCCCCAGGGCAACTGCTATTGTCCCTGTGCAAATTTGCCTCCTGCTACATGCTGAATAACAATTTGCTGTGTTTTTGGGATTAAAATTCCCCTTTGAAAAGAAAAAAAATTGCATTTCTTCTTCTCCAAAATATACTCTACCTCAATACTGTATTGAAGTAAAAAAATAACTGTTTTCCCCATTTGGTAACTCTTTTTTTTTTTTTTTTTTTTTTTTTTTTTTTTTACAGATATTTTAACCTTAAAACCCAACTTATCTGGATGGGAGAGAAACACTTAAGGACTCCAACAAGAGAAAAACAAACAAGATATGCTAAAATGGCATTAATTCATTTACTTTCCTAGTTCTAAGATACTTTATTCATGGAACTGAGTTATACCATTATAACTGAGTTGCCAGGTCAGCTTAGGATGCTTTAAAGCTCCTGCTCACTCATTGCAATAGTCAGTGCCTCCAAGACTCAGCTGTAAATGATAAAGCATCATTATCATCAGTCCAGTTGTATCACTCCAGAGATACAGAGATGTATCTGTGCACTAGCTAGAAATAAACTGTTCTAATTATCCCTGAGCTGAACACCTAAGTGAAGAAAATGATGAAAAAGCATTATGTGTGAAAGAAACTAGCTGTCCCAGTGCACAACTCATTTAGAGCACCAATAATGAAATTGAAGGAGATTGTCTCCCTCCTTCTCCTCAAATGAAGAGTTGAAATGAAGAAGAGACATTTAATTAAACAAATAAATATCAGTATTAGTACAATGAAAAGCCAAAATAGCACCTGCAAATTCTACAGGCTGCATTCTGATTTGCATTTTTATGCCTTTCAGTTGGCAATGACAAAAGTGAAAAGGAAAACAACTGAGGCTTACAGAGGAATGAAGTCTGTGGTAACCTGTAATAACAGGTCCATCTTGGTGTCTACAAATAGCTGGAAATAATTTGCATTTATAACAGTTTACAAACTGCTGTAAATGCCTTGAAAAACAAATTTCAGTACAACACAGATTGTATTTTTTTTCTTTCCTTCCTTTAAAATTCCCCAATATTACTTGTACAGATGAGATACCTTCAGAATACAACAGAAATATTTCTGTGAAAAACCAAATTTGCTGAAACTCAGATTCATGTTTGGATTAATCAGGCTGGTAAAGTTCCTAATTAGAGCTACTGGAATGTTGCTATTTGCTGATAAATGAGGATTACATGGACAACCTGCTCAATGCACAGACCAGACCAGAAGTTCTATGAGTTCTACAGCAATGGACATGTGCATCATTCCAGATGACAAAGGAAGAGGCTGCCTAGGGGCTGAGTCAATGTGACATCAGCAACACATGTGACACACAGCCCTTTCAGCTCCATCCTTTTCTGCTTCCCAAACCCACGATGACATCAAAGACTGCACGGGTAGGGAAAGAAAAAGCTGGAGCACATAATTTGGAAAGAATGAAGTTATTTCTAATTGCAATATAGTGGGAGTGATGCTAACGAGACGTCACATCAGAGATGAGGCCCAGATCTGCCTCTTTCCATTCTCCTGAACAAGGCAATAACAATATTTTAGAATAATAGATCTGCTTGAACAATATCTGTTACTAAACACAACGAACATCCACTATCAACTTTGTTATTTACACTCTCAAAACTGAAATTTCAGACTGCAGTTCCACAGAAATCTTCAGTCAATTAATACCACTAATTCCAATAAGGATTTGGAAGGAGGGCCAAGGACTGCACTGAGCTGTTTGCTCAATCGTATGCAGTAAGAAGGAACAATAAACAGCCTGAGTTTATTTCTATTGTTTTTACTACATAACTCAGACACCTTGACAAGACTGAGTAAGTGACTGAAATAAATAACATGCACCTCAATTGGAAAATGTGTGTCACCTAGGCACTCACTAAACCAAAGATGATGGGCAAACAGTGTACAGAAGTACAAAGTCAAAGACTAACATAAGCCAAAAATGTCACCTTAGTGCAAAAAAAAAAAAAAAAAAAAGCCATTCTCTCATGTATTAAAAAGGCCTATCCAGCCCTAGAGGGCCTCCCCCTAAACATACAATTCAGTCTACACAATGCACTTGTCTGGGGATGTTGGCAGATCCCAAAGGAGAACAGTAGAAGTGACCATATCCTAGAACAGAGAGGAAAATGAAGGAACCTGTCAGACACTATGTCTGTCAGAAACTCCATGGGATTAGCTAAACACATCTGTTCCTTTCTGTAATGGAGGATTCCCCATTCTGTGTGAACCTATTACCAAGAATGATTTCCAAGGATGATATCTGAACATTACCTTCATTAGATGAAACTAGAACATAACACATGACCTTGACAGATTACATTAACTAGATGAATAGTACACATCAGCTTGGAAGTCAGCACAGAAATGAGCAATATTGATCAGACTTGGCTCTATTAGGTCAGTAAAGATGATTTTAAATAGTGTGGTCTCAGCCAAAACTGCCATGTTAATTTACCATACTTTATTTAAAACAGTTTGAATATCATAATTACATTTCAATGTTGAGTACATTTTTAGTACATATAAACTCCAAAAGTTATTGTAGAGACTCTGTGAGTATATATTCTCTAAGAAAAAATTAAAGGAGACTAATTAATTTCCTCTTAAAGAATTCTCCAGTTACACAAACAGTTGACTGAATGCTGTATCATCTAAAATAGCAACCTCTAAACCATGGCTATTTCTCCTCCCCTTAGAAAAAGCTCTCTACACAGAACTGCAGGGCCAGCCACCCTTTGGCATTACAAACAGTATGAGCTCCCACTCACATGGCCCCAGAGAGAGCACACTTTCCAGCTCTTTACCTTATCTCCTGTGACTGGAGTCACAAAGCACTGAAGCAACTTCACTCAGTCCCAAGGAAGTTCTTAAAGAAAGGGGAAGATTTTCTCCTCAGGTAGTGAGAAGAGGGCAGGTTTTGCTCCCTTTTGCTTTTCCCTGGAGTATGAGCAGACAAGCTAATGCAATCAGCACTGACTCATTTGCTTGTACTCTCCTGCACACTGAGCTGTGGGCTCACAGGTGATCTAGTGGATGGATGTCACCTTCAAACATTGGAATTGATTGACAGGACATGATATGAATGAAGTGGTCACCCTTCAGTTATTATCAGTGAACATCCCTCTAAAGTATTCCTTCAATTCCAACCTATTACAGCACTTTACCCAGCTAGGAAATTTTAAAATGTATTTCTTCTACAGAGTAAACCAGCACTTGCTTTGAAAAATAAAACCCACTTGCAACAATTATTTGAACTACAAGGTTTCAGGAGTATTTCCTGCAATTGTGATTTATTCAGCAGCAGATCAAACACTACAAAAGACTAGAGAGACAGCCTGCATTTTAAAATTTATACTCCTGAAGCAGCACTCTTCATCTAGAAGAAAGTACACAACTACTCAGAGCTTTCACTTGAATTGGGAAAGGTTACTTCACAGTTCAGTGGCACAAAACACACAACATCATGAGCATCTCTTCAGCTTATTCTTCTCCCATAGAAGAAGAAATAACTGCTTTTACCTAAGTGGAAAGAATTTCTTAATAAAGTCTACTTACTAAGGTGTAGTACACAAGGAGACTCATTAAAGATCAGTACCTAAATATACAATACTTGAGTATTTGTGTTCTCTTTCCCGCCTCCCACAGCACTGCTATTGTTATTTTTACTTTCACTTCTGGCTTAGATGCAAAAAAGCAGCAGATCGAAGTCTGCCATCCTCTACACTACATGAAAGTAGATTCCAAAGCAACAGTTTCCCAGACCAAATTCTGCTCTATCATCAGTAAAGGCCTGGTGTAGCTCTCCCCCTCACTAAGCCATTTCCATACTTACACCTGTGTGTCTGAAGGCAGCCTGGGTTTATGACCCTCTTTTTCAGACACCTGCTGCTGTCCCAAAAGGGATGGACACCAGAAAAATCTTCACTACTACACATATAAGAAGTCAGAAAGAGTGTAAATTTGGATGGCCTTTGAGGAGTCACTCAAGTTGCACCTCTCTTTTAGGAAGGTTCAGCTTTCCCCAAATCATTTCCAACAGGTGTCTGGGGAAAGCCACCTAGAAGCCTTAAAGGTTTGATACTGGAAAAAACATTATCCTCACTCATTTCAGTCTTCTCTGGACTAACCCAGCTCTTTCTGTCCACACAAAACAGTTAGGAAAAACCTGTGGAGCATCCACTACCCTGTACCTGTGGTGCTCATTTAAGAGAGCTGCAGACCAAGTTACATCTTGCTAGAGTAGGGATGTGGCTGCTTGGTGTTTGGAACAGAGTCAAGAGATGCTGCTCAGCATGCTGCTGAGAAGGAAAAGGGGCAAGCCCCAGGTGGTGCTGAAAGTCCAAAAACTACCTGAACCAGTGTGAACTGATGATCTCAGCTATAGATGAAACTTCAAAGGGCAACTGCAGCTGCACTGTTTTTACCAGAAGGAGCCTTCTATTAATAAACTCTGTTAAACCATCTGACATTAAAATGCAGAGCTGCTTTTAAAGGATCAAAGCATTGAATGTTAGTTATTAGAATTGTTAAAATGACACTTTCCCTCTGGCCTTTCTTATTATTAATCACAGCAGCTCCCTAAACTTTACCAGCTAAGCAGGGGCTGCCTCTGGAATGCATCTAAGTTACAGTGAAGTTATCATCATAAACTGCTAGAATTCACAGTCTCCACAACCACTAGGAACAAAAGGGAAACATCACTTTTCACATCTCCTCTTCTAATTTGAGAGAGGGGATTGTAATCATACTCCAGCCCTCACCCCATCTGTATTTAAGCATATCAGAGAAAAAAATTATGCATACACACCATACAGGTAGCACACACAAAAAAAGTAGTTGAGACAAAAATTTATTCTGTTCACAACATCCAGAATAGCAGGTAAGGCCACAATTCTGTCAAGAAGTTTTGAGTGAAATACTGCTTAGTAATTGCACTCATTATACCATCTACTTTGGGGATAAATAGGAAAAGCCAAACCACTTCACTTCAAATTCATGGTATAACAGTCAGCTACATGTGATTTACGGAAGGTGAAGCTGAAGAAAAATAACTTCACATATGTCACATCAATGAAATCGATTACCAACAAAACTTATTCTGTGAGAGACAAGAACACTCAAATAAAACACAGGAGGAGTGAGAACACAGGTAGCAAATTAACTACAATTGGTACAGTTCTTTCTCCTACAAGCCATATTTGCAGTTCCTGAACAACAATACACTGCCTGAAGCAATACAACATTTCCTCCATCATAGTGAGAACCTAAGTGCTGATCCCCTGTATTTTCAGAACTGAGGATGAAACAAAGAGTTACTCAAGCATGGACTCACCCCCCAATGATGTGTACTTATGACATGACTCCTTGTAGTTTGCAAACACAAAAAACTATCTGCTACCAGCCATAAAGATGTTTCTGTACACATGCTTCCTGATGAACATTTGGATAAGAACCAGAGCCAGATTTGAGAATCACCCATGCAGATCTGAAGTCAACTGACTTGAAAGACTGCCACAGCTGGATGCCCAAGTGCTCCTAAATGCTCAAGCAGTATCAATTAGGCACTCAGCTGGTGACCTTACAGACAAGCACCATTTTAGAAATGACCCATACTAGAAAATACTTCTATGGAATACAAGACTGAGAGTAAATGTACTTTGACATGAACAAACAACTAAATAAAATTCAGCATTATGGTGCATCATCATCTTTTAATAACGACCTCCAAATAATTTTGCTTCAGTTATCTGATAGGTATTTGGGCATTCCCTCAATATGGATACATCAATGGCTCTCAAAGTACGATAATTTTTGTAGTTATTTAGCATAAAGCCAAATGACATGTTTACTGTCCCATAACAAGTGTTGTTCAGCAAGCAGATTCAATGAGGAAACATAGCAGAGCAAAAAGCAGTGATTTCTCTTACATCTGTGTATCATTTCTGATACAGGCAGGCAAAAAACCCCCACCTGGTCCTTGTTCCCTAGCTTAGTTGCTCATCTGCCTGGAATTATCCAAGAAAGGCAGTGGCATTGGGAAAAGCAACAGCTGACTGCTCTAATGTTATTGACCTCTTTCCCATACCTGTAATATTTCAAACATAAATACGCGAAGTGAGGCTGCTTAGTGGGCTACATTTACCTAAAGTCACTTCTGTCAGGATGTGCTCTGTACTATCTCAAAAAGCTGTTTACAGAAGAAGAACCCATGCCTCAAGTATTCAGAAGTATTTTTCTGAATAGATTATTACAGAAAAGAAGTTCAACGCATTCTTTGCAACAACAGCAACAAATGTAAACCATATTGTTGGGCTGCATGGTACTTATTTGCTAGCTGGACTTAAACCATGACAAATATGTAACCAATCTGATAAGAGAAGCTTAAAATAACATTACTACTGAAAGCTCAAAAGCTGACCTACTTCAACTTGAATGATTTTAAACATTTAAATTGATTGTAAATTCATTAAATTAATTCAGCAAAAGATTTTCAAGCATGCACCTAAGCAAATAGTCAGCTCCACAGAAGTCAAAGTTTTTACACAGGTTTAATACTAACAAAACACTGTATCAAATCAAGAATGAACTTCAGAAATCCAAAGTGTTTCAAGTGCCAAAAAATCAAACTACCTAATATGGTAAGGTAGGACATGTTGGGAATTTGATGCAAACCACTTTCATCCAGTGAGACAGATTCAGCATGTATCCATCTGTAATCTCCCAGATTAAATCAGTGACAAGTGAGCTCTCCTATTGACCCTCCCTGCAATAGGAGCATTAAGATTCAGATATAGAGAGACAGTATCCAAACAAAATGCATTCTTAACACCAGTTCCAACAACCCCTTGGAAACCAAGATTTAAGTCAAAGCAAACTTAGGAGACAACATTCCCCCAATGACTATTCACTGCAGGAACAGAATCCCTTCAGCACTAGACTTCTTTTTAACTGCTGCTGATTATCCTGTGCAAAGGAAAAAAGCTCTAGTGCTTTGTGATGTGTGGGTGATGCTCCCATTTCCCAGCTGAGTTTGGTTCAAGATTTATAGAAGGGATAAACTTCTGAATTGGCTTCCATCAGTAAAGTGACTCAGTGATCACTGTGCAAGTGGGAGGACTTCAAGCATTTGACATTGCTTCTCACATTCTTGCTGTCACAAATGCAAATGTTGGGGAATTTAAACTCATTCCTATCTTGTCATTTTAAAATCCTAAAGGGACCTTTGATAATTCAGTGGCCTGTAAAATATTTAAGCAGTCAGGAAGAAAGATTTTTTTTTTCCCTTCTGTGATGGTTTAACTGGTTTCAAATCTAATACTGCTTCCTTTAGGTGAATACAATGTATCACCATTCCTCCACCATTTTCCTCAGAGGAAAAAAAAATCCCTTCAATTAAAAATTGATCTGCCTTCTAAACTAACAAAAAAAGAAGACAGAAGTAATATAAACAGACAGAAAACAGGGTTGTGAACTCCACTACATAATCTGCATGCACAGAGAACATGTACATCTTGGGGGCTCAGAAAATAAATTTTAATTATTCTGTCCCCCTTCACAGCTAAGTGCCTTGCAAATACTGGCTGGGGACATGCTCAGCTTGTTGAAGGCAGCACTGCTACTACCCTCTTCAGAAGTGTAGGGCTTTGGTCCCAAGGGCACCAACAGCCGTACTGCACTTGAACCTGTTAATCCCACTGGAGTGCATGTGATTGTTTTCATCGCAATATTCATCACACTCCATGAGGAGATGGGTCTCTCTAACCTAGGAGCTCAAATTAAGCACCCGGGAGCACTGAGCTGTAACCAGCCCTGTTGCTCTGGCTCAACTCTGCCAGCAGCCTGAGAGAGATGGCTCCTGCAGCCTCCCACACAAACCCTCTCCCGTGCTCGTTAGCATGCCTGTTATATTAATGACTCATCTTCATCGTAAAGCACCAGCTCAGACTTCTCATTAATCACCTTAAGTGTGCTGGCTTCTGCAGTTTGCTCAGAGTCCCCACTAATTCAAGCTCCAGCATTACAAACACGGGGAAGGAGTTTGTGGGTCAGGCCCCACACTTCAGCAAGGACTTGGTAACTTCACAGAAAATACCTTATGGTCAGAATCTGGTTTTTCCAACCCAGTGTTGGGTAATTCCTGGATATTTTTTATGAGCCAAAATAACTGCTTTCAAAACGTGATTCTGTAATTGCATGGGTGGCCAGCAGGTCACTGCTGATGCATTCCCAGTGATAGGCTCAGACAGAACTAGCCCTGTACCACAGCCCAGTCCACCTTTCCTGTAGAAAAAACACTGACTTGCTTGTTCAACAGTATGAAAAACCTAGAGTTAAAACTGAATGCACTGTACTGCAAATTGATTTATCCTTCAGGTGAAGAGGAAAAATTCTCTCTAAATATTCTGAAAAGACTCTACTAGTGTTATGAGAATGAGAAAGTCACTAAGAGCTGCAGGTTGTGACAAGGCAGACTTTTCATGGTCTGTGGGCACTTTCTCTCATATCCCAGCCATCACTAGAGTATATTCACAGCTCCTTCTTTACATCTCTTTGGATTTCAATTACTGTTTCTTAATTATTTCTGTAATAACTTCATTATTTTTCCATTTTACAGATGACCTTTTATAATGCTAACTCTAAAGTAATATGGCTTCCTACTCCAGCTTAAAATGGGTTTTATACAAATAAACACCAGAGCAAAGTGTGCTGTTAGCAAAAACAGCCTATAACTGATGTAAATTTATGTCCACCCACCAGTTAGCTTATCAATTTCTTTTAAGATGTCAAAGCACCTGTCAATCATGCAGACAATGTGAGAGAGCGAAAAGAGACTAAAAGAACAACTCTCCCTTCTAACTTGCCACACCATTCAATGGGTGAACAAATTGACATAGAGGTTTGAGCCCAGACACCATAGATATGTATCAGAAACTTGACAGATATGTAAGCAATGCACCAAGGCTGTACCACTCCTTGACACATCACTTTCATTAAAATACACACTAGATACCACATATGGGGCATCTACCTAGAACCATGTATTTGGCAGGTGTATACCAGAGCAGTTGCACTGACTTTAGATGCCATGAATTGATCACTTATCTACTTGTATTATTGGAGCACAAATTTCCAGATACCTGGCTAACTTCAGTTCTAGAAGCACACATCTTCATGTATAGCTTTCTCCACAAAAGGAAGGGAACAGCTTCTTCCCTGACTGGGTCTGCCAGACTGAACCTACAAAAGCCTGTAACACCACTAAGACTGGATACAGCAGGCTATGTGGATAAGTCCCCAGCATTTCTATCTTGAAAACACTACTCAATTTCCGTCCATGGTACGAGTGTCTGAAGCTACCCTAAAAGAAGCGTTCATTCCTTCTTCCCTTGCCTGCCTAAAATAAATACCTTTCTTGGCACAGAAAAAAATCTACTTTTAGACATGCTACATATGAGCAATACATTTTGCTGTAAGACAACAGACTGAGACCTGAGCTCATGGCAGCAAGGGGCAGCCCACAGCTGACAACACTCACAGATCAGCTGAGCTCATGTCACAGGCAGCATTGCTTTCCTGACTGAAATACATTTTGTTTCCCCTTGTGCTTTAGATTTTTTTTTTTTTTTGGGGGGGGGGGGGGTTTGCACTTCAGGATTACTAACTGCAAAACCAGCAGCCACATATTGCTGCCCCTCAAAGTCCCAGCTCCTCTGGTGAACATCCCTTCAATGAGGACCTCACCATCCTCATCTCACTGTACTTTTCATCTTGGGTAAGAGCAGTCCAAGCCCAGCCAGCACTGACCTGCATAGGGAATGGTCTCCTGTTACACAGGAAAGTCTGGCTCAAATGGCTCATTGTGTGCTGGCTCAAATGGCCAGACTTCTAAAGTCTTCTGAAGTGAAGCTTCTCTCCTCTATATCCCCAAAGGACTGCCTGCCTTGCTCCAAGCCCTGCTCATTGCTGGATGGCTGTCAGTGCAATTCCAGAATGCTGAACCAGTAGCTGAATACTGCTAAAATGCACTACTACTGATCCTGTAGCACACTCAGCACTCCAGCCTGGGCAACACCGATGCTGTGGCTTCATCACATTGACTCTACATTTTACTTGACGTCTCAATAAACCATCCAGTGGCTGTTAAAAGCGTACCAGCACAGTAAGAGTACTCATGAAAATAATGAAGAAGTTTTCCAGTTCAAATAAAGCAACTTTTTATTTCCTTCCTTAATACATTGCTTTAGTCAGAGCAATCTGACACTGTTCAAAAGCCCATATTTAAACAACAGCACTTAAAAGTTGTCTTTGTACATGGGAGCTTAAAGTCATTAACTTTAGCTGCTGAGCTTGTTAAGGAGACTTCCCTGTCCAACACACTCACACCACCTGAGCTAGGACTGAGGCCCCTTCATATCTACACACCCCCACACTCACACAGAACTGTTTTCCTCACCAGCTGGACCCCAGGATTCCCACACAGCACAGTCACAGATGTCTCCATTTTTTAAGTACCTCAATCATGGTATAATAATAAAATCACAGCTCAAGCTGGAGCCTGTGAGGAGGGACTCAGAACAAAGGAGCCCCAGGGTTTTATACCCTCACAGTCTAAGGGCAGGAAGGCCTGAAATCATCAGCTCCGGCTGGGTCCCTGAGTGTCCAGTTCCCCGGCTGGGCCACAAGTCTCCCAGTCTTCTGTTCTGCAAAGGGTCAGCACTTCATGGCCTCTTGACTGGGGCTCAGGCTCCTGCCCCCAAGAGCTGAACCCGTAACTCAACTGTATGGCAGCCACAGCCTGAGCTATCTGCACTGAATAGACGCTTGCCAAAATGCTGAGTGAACTCACTCTGCAGAAATTCCAGACTAAGTCTCCACTGGAAAGTTTTGCTGTACTCATGGTACATACTGGGAGTGTGAAACCAGTCCATCTTTATTGGGTATATGCCTATATGTGGGGATATGTCTATACCCACACCAATTATTGCAATGCAGCTCTTCTACCAGTATAGCATATTCTGAAAAACTTTCTCTTTTTTTAACTATAAAAGCTTTGTTGACATTTGGGATGAAGTTCCTCAGAGAGCTGTACCAGTATCTGTCTACCTCCTAAATATAATCTTTCTTCAGACATCTATCACATCCTCCCATGACACACAGAGAATCTGTTCAAGCTTTTTGTACAGTCAGTGACAGATTTAACTCTGCATTTGCCAGATTGGGAACAGTATGGATGTGCCAGCACTTCTCTGACAACATTTCTGTCCTTTCCCATCAATTATTAGACTGTGCAGCTACTTGTTGTCTCAAAATGCCACATGACTGCTGAGAAAGAGACTATTATGAAGCTTGTAAAGTGCACAAGCAAAAAAAAAGGTCCTCTTATGTTTGTTCTTTACAAATTGCACAGCAGGAACCAGCTCCTAGTCCTTCCCTGGATAACCTCTTCATTTCCCAGACTGCTTCTTGACACTCACTTGGAAGTGTGATGTGCTTTGCACTACTACAAGGCAAAATCCTCCCAGAGGATTGCCATGGGTTTGAAATCAAGGGAATGTCATGTTTATTTGTGATTTCTGTTTTCCTTGGGAAGCCTTGAAGAGAAAAGTCAAAAATAAAATGCTTGCTGCTGTTACAAAGCAGTGCCTTCCAAGAAGGAAGTGCAGAGGCACTCTAGGTACCAGATGTGATCATAAAAGCATCTCTTGCTTTGAAAACATGATGATTATTCTCACTTTTTGGTAAGAGAAGAAAAAGGTTTAAATTCAGGTAATGTTCTTCAAAAGACTGCATTAGAGATGCAAAGATAAGCAAAGCACTCAAATCATGAAACACCATCTGCTCTCTTTTATCTTCTAATGTCTATCAGCATCACCAGTGTTGCCAACATTAGTCACCCTCCTCATGATATTGGGTGTTTTTCTTATGCTCTCAGCTCTCGTAATCAAAATTATACAATAGCAGTTTATTTAAAATAAACTAAAAAAAAAAATCCAATACACTTAATGCCTGAGAAAACTGGTGCAAGTCAGCAGATCAGAAAAGCAGAAAAGTTATAACTATTTAGATAGAATTTAACTGCTAAAATTTGTTACAATATTAAGTGTACTCCAGGAGCTATCCTTCAGAGTAGCTCAGCTTCCACAGAGGTACCAAAGGGATGACCACACTTAAGACCCAGGGTAGCATACTCAATCTCAAAAAACCTGCTTTTGACTATGACCACAGAATATCCAAAAAAATCCTGTTGCAAGCCACATTTTAACACAGGCATAGCTCATGACAAAGAATTCAACTGAACTCTGTGCCTTTGGAAGCCAGGTAATACTTAAACACTGAGCCCCATATCGATTAGAGTCTCATTATCTCCTCATGGGAGAGTCCAGGAGAACAAGTGAAGCATCTGCCACTCTTGCCAACTTTACACTATCAGGATTACACCTTACTCAGCTGCTTCACACTGCTTTTATTTTTATATAAAGTGAAGAAAGCTTCTGCTATTCTGAAACACGAAGTGTGTCACTGCCCACTGCCTGCTGAGACCAAGGTGCAGCACATGACAAGCGTGGTAGGCACTGGAGAGGCACCAGGATACCTTGGCTGGCAGGTGGAGCAGGGCAGCCCAGGAAATGCTGCTCACAGGTGGCTTGCAACAACCCAGCACAGCTAACCTAGGACCCAAATTGTTTGGGTCCCTTCGTATGTAGCCAGCAGCTGGGAAATACATCCATTATGCCCTGCTCTCACTCACCCCGTTGCATCCCTAGCACAGGTACCAACCAAAACCTCAGCTTCATCCTTTGCATTTATTAAAGTCCAAAGTCTTCAACCTCATCGTCACGCTCCTCCTGTTTGAACTGGAAAGTTGGGGCTGCACGATGTGAAAGCGTTCTGTTCTCTGCACACATGTTACAGCCGGCATCTCCGCAGGAGGCTCTGTGACTCACGTCTGACTCATGTGAGACCTGTACCACCACCAGCAGCTATCACTGCCAGAAAACAGAGTACTTGCCCTCAGGTTAGGAGCTATTTTAATGCCATGTGTATTAAGGAAGAAATATGCACAAGCCAAGGGAGCTGGCACAAGGAGACTTGAAGGAAGATGATGCTGCCCTGATCCCCAAAACCCTCACTCAGCCCAAGCACTGGGGCTTCCACGAGGAAGATTAAACTGACAACAGCCACCCTGACTGAGCTTATATATATAAAAAGTTTCTATTTTACCTGATCAAAATCATTTAGCGCTAACATACTTGGCATCAAGCAAAAGGCTCAGGTCCAGAGTGCTTAATTTAACCACGGCGCCCCGGCATCCAAATCCCGCTCAGGACTTCGCATATACACACTTGAGTTCATATACCTACACAGAAGAATGAACCCAAGGACAGACTTGGTCCTTTAAATCAATCAAGGCCTGGTCTTTCTGGCACTGTAAATTGTGCAACACATTTTTCAAAATTTCATGTCTTTTCCTATCTATATTTTCCAATATGAAAGAGCAAAGTTAGTAATTTTCTTACTTCTACAGCTTCCCCCCTGCCCCTGCCAAAAGAGAGGGGAAAATCAGGATTTCAGAACACTGGAATATTTCTTACAAAGTCACCTCCCTCTCTCCTTGCAGCCTCAATAAAGCAAAGTAATTTCTCCCCCACATTTAAAACCACCAAGCTCATTAACTACTTAATGAGTTTTGTGCTTTCCTGCTGCACAAGCAGCAAGCCTCAGTCCATTTTCCAAGTTACAACTTTTTTTGTTGTTGTCATTTCTAATACACAGTTTTGTACACAGAGGTTTCCTGAGAGCTATGTGGACCAAGACATGTTTCTTCACAGTAGGAAATACAAAAATTGGTAGAACAGTAGCACTAAAATTAAAACATTTATTTGATATGTCAAACAAAACCTACAGCACCAAACCCAGGAGTATCATATTATATTACACTAGATTAAGAATGCCCAGGAAAAAATGTGTAAAATAACATGGAAATAGAAAATGTGAAATCTTATAGGGTATGTTCTATTTAGCAATATAATTTAACTGCACAGTAAAGCAAAACTGCTTAAGCATTGGACATGTATATCATAGTTTATCCACTGCAAGTAACTCTGCCAGTGGAGACAAGAAATTGTAAGTTGCCTGTAGGGAATTCTTTTGGATGAAGTCTCAGAAGGTAATTGAATATTCAAAACATGACATATTAGAAACCTATTTCTCAAAGAACATCCTCTTCAGTTAGCCTCTTTCAGAAAACCAGGCCAAATTTTTAATTGTGTATCTGTCGGTGCAGATCATCTAAATCAATCATTTAAATTATGCTCAGTTTTTAGACATGAGTTTTAAGAATGAGAAGACAGAGGAGGGATCACGAGATGATCTCTGGATGCTACTGCAGTAGAGCTGTTGGGGGAAGCAGACAGACATCCACACATGCAGGAATCCACCTTTTTAATCTAGTGCAAACCAAATCAAATTACCACCTGGGCAGCATTCAACAGCTGCCATCAACAGCAGTCACCAATACACATCTAGAAGGCATCTTGGAACTAATTAGTCAGCCTCCAAACTGCAACTTTCCAAGCTTCTCAACAAGAAAACATCTCTTGTCACTTCTTCAAGTTTATATTTTACTTGATCAAAACCATTTAGAGCTAACATACTTGGCATTAAGGAAAAGGCTCAGATCCAGAGTCAGTGCCATAACTACCAAAAACTTAGTTTTGGATTGAGTTGTCATCCATGTCGTTGGCTTAAAGGTCTTGGATGCCTAGAAATGATAATAAAAAGCAAAACATGATACTGTTAGCCTTAACACAAGGTATCTGCATCACATGAACTGCTCTAGCATTACCAGAATTCTTAACTTGAATGTTAGTGCAGGTGAAAGGAGGTAGGAAACAGCAGTGATATTGAAAAATACCACAATTTCAGGAAGCATGCAAGTAGCTGAAGAAAAGGCCAGTGGCAGCATCTTTTTCCACGTCCCCCATCCTTCACTTAACCAGTGGTGAACCATGGGGAAATCACAGCCTTGGTCCTAGGAAGCAGAGGATATGTGGTAGACAGAGAGGAGGAGAAGAAGTGGTTTCTAAGAGCAACCATGCAAGCAGAGTCCACAAATCACCAGCAAATAGCTACAGAAGGACTGTGAGAAAACCCAAGAATGAGTCCCTACCACAGGAAAAAACTATGGTCCTATCATTTTGTAGTAACTTTTCTTGATTGGAAAAGTCAAGCCAAGTGTCTTGTCTGCAAAGTGGGAATAATTAGGGATCCTACACAGCCATTTCCTAGCAACACTATACAAAGAGGAAAAGTAGCTTCTATCAGTTGCCAAATATTTTTTTAGAAGAAATGTTTCCCGACATCCACAAGTTTACATATTTATACTTTTTTCCTTCCTTAAAACTATTATGTACTTAAATATAGAAAATTCTATGCTATTTGGCATCTAATAATTTGCCATAAAATCAAAGAAAAGAACACATGTAAACAAATGCTTAGATAGCACAGGAAATATTTATTCTCTGAAGATCTTACTGGGTTAAATCAATGTGAAAAATTGAACGAAGTAGCAAAAGGTATCATTACTCATCCAACAACCATGGTATAATAAAAGGAAAAGTCTCACAGCAGGCTTGATTAAACTATTAGTCCTTGGTTTTGATTGCTCTGTTTCTCTAGACATTCTGGTGGGAAATATGTGAATGAAGTGAGGAAAGGTATCTGTCAAATGCTCAAAACCATAAAGAAATAAAAGCAAAATCCCAAAGATGGTAAGACAGCTTCAGACACGTTCTTACATTCAATCACTCTTCCCATCACTTCCACGTAATGCTTCAATTTTTAATATTTTCCTAACATTGCCATTATGCTACCTATGACCCCCAGCAATTGGGGTACTCCATCTTCACATAATCACGCTCTGGCCAATAGATCACTCAGCACAAAATAGCCAGGCCTAACATGTCCTGCACAGGAACGATTTTTGGAAGAGTGGTGCTCAAGCTTTGTCATGGAGTTAAAGTGAGATCAAATGAAGTCTACACCCCTCAGTCAGCCACATCCATGAATTTCAGGTTTCTGAATGCTTTACTAAACACTGTGTTGATGTTCACCTCTGCAGAAGTCCCCTTGCTTACAACGGCATGCCAAGCTCATTTTACACAGATTAGGCAGAAACATCCCACCAGTTCTGCAGGTAGGGAAACAAACTGACTAGATTGTCAATGATTAAATGCAAAGCTGCAGCCAGTTTCTGATAGACCAGAACTGTTCCTCCTATCTCTCCAGCAGCCTCCATCCATGGATCTAAATTTCAAAGTTCAAAGAGCATCCTAGGCATATTAAGCTCTTTAATTTTGCCTAGCAACATGCCCTTAAGTTATTTTACTTTTATGAAAGTTGTTTCAGTGATCCTTTTTGTCACAGAGGCAGCCTGAGCTCAGTAACAGCCATTTCATTTACAACCAGTACTCAAAGAACCTGGAAAAAGCTTTACTTCATCCATCCAACCTTGAATTTTCTTCCCTTCTTCCTGCATTAATCCTTAACTGACTATCACTGTCCCCATTTCCCCCAAAACAACAATTCAGGGAAATTACTTTTTTTTACAGTACAGGTCAACATATTAATTTCTGATTTTCTCTTGACATCTGTGAGGATGCACAGATTTTGCAATGGGGTCACCAGCTGCAAATGTCACCTCCTATATTTTTGTGGAGCTTCTCTTGACCACGTGCTTGTCTGCCATCAAGCAATTTATCCTGCATTATTGCCAGTGTCTCAGCTTGTTTCCCAGGATAGAACATCTAATCGTTAATGATCACACATTCAAAATTCACCAATTTCATAACTACACTTCAGCTCATCTAAAGATGATTTGACAAAGCCTTCACATATTCGATCTTCCCCAGTTTCACCGCATGAAAAATTGTCCTTGTCCTTTGAATGCCTTATCTCTGAATCTGAAGAAAACCCACCTGGCATGTGCTTGACACACACACAGCTCCCTTCCTGTGCTTAGCAGGGAAAAGGGACATAAATCCTATGTACGGAGCAAAGTTTTCCTCACTTGAACAGGTTTTCAGTGGGAACCATAAGAAACTCCATGTACCATCCAAATGATGTGGTTCAGGATGACTATTCCATTTTTATTATTATTTTTTTGGCCAAAACTCCTATTGTTCCTGAAGAAAAAGGAAGCCTTTAATTGTTTTTCAGGCACATTCACATTTCTGGCATTGGATACCCTGCCAGACCTTTGCTGATTACTTTATGTGCTGACGCTGCTTTTTTTTTTTTTGCCTGTGGAACTAATGCTTTTATTATTTTCACATGTTGTTCTTTGTAAAAACACAGATTGTTTTCCCAGTTATGCAGTTCCCATCATTACCTTAGCCACAAGTTGTGTATCTCTGTTTTGGCCACATCCTCTCATTACTTAGTGTAATTTATGATCTCTGATATTGAGTTCCCATGCTTTAAACCAGAGAAAAACAGCCCACTAAATGCTTGCAGGAGCTACCTGTCATTCCTTCTGCAATCCCTGGCTCTTCTGTTCATTGTCCTAAGTAGAAGAAAAAAAAAAAAAAAAAAGGTGGAGAGCATGCAGTATCACTGGCTTCTCTTCTGTTGAAAGGACTATGTGGGTTTATTTTCCGCTCCAGCAGGATGTCGAGTTGGGTCCTCAAGGAGCAGCTAAGCATATTAGCTGTGAGTTGCACGTTCCTCTTTGGGACATTTGATGGCCATACCACAAAAGCAAAGCACTAGGGCCAGGCTTCACCAGACAGCTAATGCTGAGTTCCAATTGTTCACAGTAGGGCTATGCTGACTGAACATGTACCCCAGGTTTTATGTGTGCAGTGATTTCTTCACCACTTTCCAGCAGGAGTCATAACTCACATCACTAGGATGTTCACAGAAGAGATTTTCAGCCATTTTTATTTCCCTGCTACCCCCATTCTAAATCCCAGTTTGTCTTGATTCTTTTTGAGTCACACTCCTTAAGAGTTTCTCAGATCATTCAAAAAAATGACTAAGAACCCTAATAAAACTTGCAGAATTATGTATTGAATTGCATTTTTACAGGCAATAACTTCATTGAAACATTAAAGATGCTCAACTCTAAGCAATTGTAAGGGAAATTATTAAGCCAACACAGTGAAAAGCTCACGTCCTCAACATCCCAAATCACGATCGTTCCTTTTGCCCTAGTGGCTACAGCCTTTAGAAAATCTCAATTTTACACGCTCCTTGCTTTCTCTAAGTCACTCTGTGGTGGTGAAACCATTAGTATTTAAAACTGAAGGGTCTGGCTAAGAAGTTTATCTTACCTAAAAGAACATTCCTTTTGACTAAAAGCTGACAGCCCATGATGGTTTCCAACTCTCCACTTGTGAGCTTGGGTGATACCAGAGAGGGGCTGATGCTCTCAGTGCTCTCTCACTAGGGCCACAGTGAGTAAGGTCTCTGTCTGACTCACCCTCATTTGTACTCGCACTGTTACACACTTGGAGTCCCTGGAGCCCCTGACAGCTCTGTACCACATCTGTTTTGAACACAACAAAATCCCATCTTTCTCAGAGGCCTGAGCAAATGAGACCAGTGACCTTATATCATTTCCTTTTCCCAAAAGGAGCACTAATTTCAGTGCTGCGTTGTAGCTGGCAAAACAGTACATCTTACAAATTAAGCAGTGAGAAATAGCATTCCTAACATCACATTGCATAATGCAGGACACTGAGATTTACTATGTTATTCACGAGCCTTAACATACTGTACTCATCTATTCACAGAGCACTGAATCCCTCTTTTTAGAAAAGGCTCCTACAGGTCCCATGCTAACAAAGATGACATTTACGAGTTTCACCAGTCTTTTTTCTCCTCCACTAATTTTGTCATGGTAGGAGTATGTCACTTATTTATGGCACGCATTTGGGTGGAGTGTGGGGTGTTAATCACCAACTTTTTTGTTGAGGAATTTTTGTTGTTGGACATTTTGGCCAAAGCTGTGTTCATTTAAGAATGGTTCAGAATTAATAACGCTGAGGAGCCCACTGGAAGCACTTTAGGAATACCTGTTTCAGGATAAGTAATCTCAAATTTGACACCCTGAAGTTAGAATCCTAATTATGGGTCACTCAACAATTGCCTTGGACAGTGACCTAATTTTTAATGCTATCATGATATCATCCATTTTATTGCTTCTGAGAGGGAAACAGTAATTAGTTGGTGCTTTTTAACAGGTCAACCAGCAATTTAAGTTTCTTTTACAGGGAAATAGTCAAAATTGCAGTTATCTGCAAATAAATCTTCACTGAATTGCTTCTTCTCTGCCAAAAATAGGCCCCCATTGCACAGTAAGCAGAGGCTGATGGGAGAGAACCGCATCATTAAAAAGCTAAAATGTGTATGTTATTCGACTTTCTCATGCAAACATTGCTTCTCTTCCACAGCCTGAGAGTAAGAGCATCACATTTGAAGGCAACCTTCCCTCTAGTTGCTTTGGAAGAAGGAGTAAAATAACTAGTACAAGCCTACATAGTCAAGGTAAAAAAATCCCAAGCCTCTACCTTAAGACTTTTTGAAAAACTGTTGTCCTCTGACCAAATATTCTATCAAATACATGATGTTTAGGTGGTCCAAAATGAGCCCTGATGAAAGTCAACTGACAACCACTGGTACTTCATGAACAAAAAGTCAACATTCTGAGTGGGAATTTGAGAACTACACCAGAGGCACTACAGCGTCTCTCACAGAGAAAGTCAGTAACTCTCACACTGACTGCAATGGCCAACAACTATAGACAGCTGAAAATCCTGCTCCTGGATGGAAACAGAAGCACAGGCAATAAAACACCAGAGGAAATCTTGCCCAACAAAACTGCTTATTCTGCACAGAATCATAAAATCAGTCAATTAAAGGTGCACAGTTAAAACAATCTAGTTAGATTTTACCCAGGCAGCTGGTGTTGTACATCAAAAACCTTAATTTAAAAATTAATTCAAATTGATTTGGAAAAAACCAAAGCCTTTTGAATCTAAGCTGTAAAGAAAGAATATCAATAAATGACAGTGTTTCAGTGTGAAGGAAGGTGTCTCATCAGTTACTAAAAGGATTTTTTAAAAATATCTTCCTTAAAAGATCTGTGATAGAAAAGACAGCATACTAATCACAGATTTAGAAGTGGTAATGAAGCGGAAGAAATTCTGATTACTGGCAGGAGAACAGGAACACAAAAACCCAAAAACTGAATCTCAAATATTAAACTCCCAGAACTTATCCCAGAAATAATTTGTTCATAAGCATAAAATCTCACTTAAAATCCCCCCACAACTATTTGTAGCAGGAAATCTTGAAAATGTGAGCCAAGTGTAACTGTTATGTATACGTGTAAAATCCCAAAAATACCCCAATGACAACTCAGAGATGCCACATATCACCTTCATTTCTGGCTGTTAGGTCAGAAAATAAAGAACAGGAGTTCAAAGGTCAGCAAAATTAACTATCTCAGTAAGTCTTGCTACAAAACCAGCATACAGCTAAAGCTCATAATACCCAAACTTGAAGATATTGTCTTTACAATGCTTATTTTAAAAAGTATCCATGAGAAGCTGGAGTCACACTAAGCCATTACAAAATATTTCAGAACACTCATGCAAACACAACTCTTGTAACCATTTCAACAGCATACATTATTCCTTTTATTTACATTCCATTATCATACATATGAGAAGCCACTGCAAATATGCATGCAGTAATGTATTTGCACAGTTCCTTTAAAAAAATGGCTTTGTGAGCTTAGAAGACTTTCTATTCAAGAGCAAGAACATTCCGTGCACTCAGTGACCCAGTGCAAATAAACTGCAAACAGCAGAAAGAACAACTGATAGGCTGAAACAGCCAAATAATTTTGAATAATGGACAATTTAATGGAAATTGAAATCTGTTCACACATCATTTATTCATACAACAGCTAAAATTTCTGCATAACAAAGTTTTGAAATAAGTATTAGAAAATACTACAGGAAAAAGATAGCTACCATGACCAAGACTGGAAGATGATCCTTTCCTCAGCGCCCCAGTTTCTTATAGTCATTCAGTCTAAGACAAGAACAGCACAGCTCTACTGGATGAGCAAGTTACATAAATAACGTAGGATTCCCCCTTTACCATTTTATTGCAAGGCACATATTTTTCAAGAAGTACAAATAGAAACTCAGTTAACATCAAAAATATCAGGATGAAGATCATCTCAAAGAGCTTAGATTTGATATTTCTTTGATCATCAACTTGACCTTCACCGGCTAAACAGCACAGAGATAAGGAATGATAGATCAGCTGTCTTCACAGATGAAAACTAAAGGACATCAAGTACAGCCACTAGCGCCACAACAAATATCTTCAAGTGGGACTTCAGCTGCAGAGGGTTACACAGATTCTCAACAAGCTGCTCAACAAGTTGAAAGGTACCACAGGGAAACAGCACTTGTCATACACCTGACACCTCTGGTTACGAAGTCCCTTAATTGAAAATCCCTCCTGGCAAGGGAAGAGTGAGACCATACTCTGCATGTCCTGCATCTTTGAGATGAGATTCAGATGCCACACCAATGTGCATTTCACTCCATCCATCCTAAGTACACTCTTCTGGATACAGTGGGACTTCAGACAACCATTACAGGAATCTTCACCCAAAGACTACTAAAACATGGATCGTGTTCTACTTACAGTCCAGACACGTGAGGAAATCACCATGGCTGCTAAGAGGGTGACCCCTGTGACTTCAAAACATGGGGTTTGTGGGTCTGGTCCATACTTACAAGCACAGAAAGAAAAGTATCAACACAGCAGCTTCAGGCCAAGACCTGAACAGGTCTGTGTACGCTCCTCTTCAATGCAATCCACCAAGGCACCCTCCTCCTCAGCCATGCAAGACGTGAAGTGATTTACTCTCCACAAGGATTGCACTCAGAGGTAAATAGTTAATGCTGAAAGACGGACTAGGACTCACAGGCTCACCATCTTCTAAAATGGAATAGGGCCATGCAAATACAGTTATTCCTGCAATACCTATGTCTATCATGGCCAGACTGATGCCTGTTCAGGTGGTCTGAATATGTACTTTTTAACTGCATTTTTAAATACTAACTGGCACTGAGCACTTAATTCAGTTTCCCACCTCTTTTCTCAAACAGAAATTGACATTCACATGTGGCACTTGAGCCAATCCTGTCTAAGTAATGTCACAGAGGAAGACATTGTTGAGAAAAAGGTGCACAGAACTGTACTGCTATCACATCTCATAGTACTACATGTGTGTACTGGTAGGAAACACTTCAAATACAGCCCAACTACTAACATGAGAATTAAATCACTAGGAGGATAGAATTAGTAGATAGACTAGAAGGCATGGTAAACAGCACATTCTTTCCTTGAAATTAAAAATGTCATTACTTTGGTGCAAAGTTTTACACATTTTACAGATATTTTAAGACCTGCTGTCTACTCGTCTGAAATGCCCCCTTGTTGAAAACACATTTCCATCCAGTAATAGGACTGAAAAAAAGAAATCAAACAATCCAAACTCCATAGGAACCACAAAATGCTCTCTGTTCCATTTCCACCTAAACACCTTTTTTTTTTTTTCCCAGTGATGGACATGGAAAAGGACTGGAAGATAGGCTATTCTACCATTCTGGCTTTATTAAGTAACTGAAAAGCCACAGCCTTGTGATTGCCATCTCATTTCAAATCAAAAAACTCCCATCACCTCACAGTAACTGTCTGCTTCCTGGACAAGATGAAGAGGATTAATAGCTTACTGTATTTCAGAGTCTAAGGCAATGAAGAACCAAACTGCTGTGCTTGGGAAAGGTGGAATGGAAAGCAGAAAAAAAAAGACAGGAGAGTTCTAAATTATTACTACTTACCTCAGAATTAATATAGTCATCTTTCAGAAGGGAAAAACAATTAAAAAGCAGTATATATACCATCACAATAGACTAAATACATGCAACAGAACTTCAGGAAAGCAAACAGATGACAGTCTGGATGATCTGTCCAAGAGCATAGCTAACGTCTGTGCTGTTTTTTTAATTGCAAAGCACTTTTGTGCAATGCTTGACTGAACATTACTTTATATATTCACAGCTAAAGAAGCAGTTTCCCTGCTGCCTGGCATTTGTACTTTTTACGAATATCCCAATTATGCTACTACTGATGACCAAGAAATAGAATAAAGCATTCAGTAAGAAATATGGCCATGTACCAAATTATCTCAGATTCTCTGATGTTTAGTCTATACTCTTGAAAAACAAAACTATTTATGTGGCATAATGAAGTACTCCAAGATCAGAACAATTTTGAACAAAAGGCAAAATAGAAATCAAACACCAAGTAAATGGAGCAAGTTTTCTGTTGAGTAGGTTTGACTGACAAGATCATCCTTTCTTGCTGTCAAAGAGTGACAGTCCACACTGAGGTGGCTGAACAAGCAGTGAAAAAAAACAACTTACTGTCAAAGGAAGTAAGAAAACTTAACTGCCACCAGCTGTCACTGTACCAGTCTTACCCTCTTATTCTTAGTCAATTCTAGTTGCTTTCAAGCCTTGCCAATCTAGAAGACATATCACGCTGATCAAGAGTACAAGACAGAACTGACAGCTTACAGGCTCATAATAGCCCTTCTTCATGCAGTCAGACATATCAAATGGGATCAAGGGATAAATTTAACAGAACCCAACACCATTTTGCATGGTAAGACCATGGTGCTATTTGCTGCTCTGTACTATTTGGATATTATCCATGCAGTGCTTGATGCCTCTGGAAGAGCAGCTACCCAGATGACTGATGTTGACTCCCACAATGGAGAAGACAACACTCCAGATGATATGGAAGAACAATACAAGGAAAAATGAAGAAAAACATATCACATTTAAAGCCAGAAAAATTACACATCCCATTGATTTCCACCCTCTGGAGACTTTTTTAATCATTACTCAATAATACTTGGTGGCAAAAGATTTTGATTTCTTGTTTTATCAAGGACAATTACTATAATTTTTCTCTCATATACAACTTCACCAGATGATAGTTGAGATTATTAACAAAAATTTGAACACTGCAGCAGGCACTGCTCCAAAAGTAAAAGGTAAGTAGAAAGAAGTCACAACTGTTCAAACAGAGTTCAAAAAAGCCCAGATATGGTAACATCCCAAGGGCTGACTTTACTTAATTAAACTATGAATTCCTTTTAGCCAGTACACTTAGAGACCTGACTGAGAAAGCCTAGTGTTAATTAGAACAACCACAAAACTACATACTAGCATTGTTAAAATACACTAGAGTTCTATGTAACCAGTTCTATAGATCTGTATGTTGTTTTATCTTATCAATATGCCCATTCAGTTCTGCTTGTTTTTTCTGAAATCACTGGTCAAACTTTGCTGCATTCTTGAGTGGCCCCAGTGGCTGCAGTTCTGTTTATTTGTTCACCAAAGCACGGTGGAGTGGCTGAAAAATAGCTCAGTCTTACACTTGATGCGCTTTTGGTTTTAACATTAATGTACTAAAGCACTTAAGCCTATTTAGCACTCCTGAACAAAGACACAAGAATCACACACCCAAGCATGTGCATGTTCTTAAGGTGAATGATTCTCCTGCACATGCCAAGTCTTTCCAGGGCCAGTCCACAGAGCACACAAGTGTTGCACGCCTGTCCTTTGATTTTGGAACTGAAGCAATCTGCTTGTTGAGAGAAACAGATCAAGGCATCAGCCAAAACAGGAGATTCTTGGTCCATCTCCCTCACTCCTCGCATAGCTTGGATCTTACAAGCAGCCCTTGAAAGCTTCGGTTAGCTACTCATCCAAAAGAAGTGAGGGAAAGAACTTCATGCAATGCCTCATTGTGAGGAAGATAGCTGCTCTTAGTCAATGATAACTTGTATTTCTGCATTTCTTTGCCCCTGCTTCTCAAATCAGTCTCAAATACTGGCTACATGCAGAATGACGCTCCGTGAAAGCACAGCGTGTTCTAACAAAGAGCAACCACCAGCTAGCTGGCTGTTTTGAAAGACAAGCCACAATGTCTGGAGATGAGCCAGCTAAATTCCTGCCTCTCCTCCAGAAGAGATTTTAAAAAAACCCAAACAGTCCAGTGCATCTTATATCACAATCAAAAATTATGTTATGGTCTTACAATAAGGGACATAACAGATGAGATACTGCAATACAAAACTCCTCATAAATAGGCTACATACAGTAGCTTGAAACACAGTCATGATTTTAACAGCTACATTGAAATTTTTTTTGCAAGTAGTCGACAGTCCATGTCAAAACAAAAAAATACAAACAATTTCAATTTTTCTTCCTTCTGAAAAATGTTTGGTAAATGCTATGACAGGTTTGTTCCTCTCCTTGAGTGCCAAATATGTTCAACTAAATGTAAAGAAAACCCTAAAAATCTACATGAGCTCTTACTTCTCCTGGATCATTGCTGTATTTTAATAAAGATGTATCTAGCCAAGCTACATACTCAGTTTCTCCTGCATAGCCACTGTGGGTAAAAGTCTTGTACCTGTTCACCCAAGCAAGGTAGCCCTTGACAGATGTACAAAAACAAAGATAAGTGTTAGGGTAATAAAGAGCCTACTTCATCACATTGATGATTTGTAAGAAAAGCAGGAAAGCACCAATCCAGTTCTGATCTCCTACCAGTCTACCTGGGAGATCAGGGCAGGAAGTGCCCATAGGAAACACTGTGTAAATCCTTTACACTTGGTTGTAACAGTCAGCACTTTCCTTGAGTGTCAATACCAGTCCCAATGATGGACAGTCACACCCCTGCCATCCTGGCAAAAGGGAGATTGGTGTCTACCAATACATGGCACTCATCGCTACTTCCACAGGACTGCTGCAGAGATCATGGCAAAGGAGCAGGGAAGATAACGGCAGTGGGGTTGGAAGCAGACTACCTTTAAACAGACTACCTTCCACCCAAGTCATTCCATGATTGTCTGATAGAGCAATATGATGTTGTACTGGACTGATAAAACAGCTGGTCAAGCACTGTGCACCCAATGGAAACCAAAAGGATAGGGCTCCTCTACAGGACACAAGAGTGCTTGTAGGACAGATGGGCCCAAGGCCCAGATTTTACCAGGTTATAGAACTCACTGGAAAATTTAGAAAGTATTCTGATTTTATTTTAAACATGGATAATCAATAAACACAAAGCACACAGCTGTAGATTTCTCTTAAACTTAATCTTTGAAAATTCCTTTCATCCTTTCATGCACACAAACCCAATCAAAACTCAAGATCTTCAGAATCTGATGAGTTTCTTTCTTCTCGGGGCAAGGGGTACTAATTAGGTGAACTAGTGAGATGTCAGCATACAATCTAGGAACATTTGGGTGGATTGTGGAGGTTTGCACAGAGCTCAAAATATGCCTCAGGCATTGAAGAGTGGAACATGAAAGCAGAAGTGGAGGACATGACATGATGGACCCTGTACAGATCCCTTGAGAAAATTTGAAATCTTAGCTGAATCTATGTCCCTGTAAAACAATCACTCAAATGCCATGCTTTTCCAAACTACTCCAATTTTAGGTGCTAGGACAGATATTCAAATGCAGTCAGCAATTACAAAGCTCTGCTACAAATAAGTTTCCTGGCAATTATCTAAGGGATCAACATCAGGACAGATGCAGAGGACTTATAAAAAAAGGACCTAAAATGCAATTTTTTCTTCCCAAGGGATTCACGTTTATTGTCAATGTCAGACAAAGTTGGAATCCATTGCACATCTGATATCACAGTTTGAGCCCTTTTTCTGTGTTCCCAGAAACAGATTTCTGGAGAGCAAGTTCTGTGCCAGCACCTCACCACCCCAAGCAAGCAGGATTAGAGGTTCCTCATGGTACTTGAATGCACGGGGAATCAAGAACTACCTTCTCTCATATATGGCCACTTTTCTCTTCCCAGCATTCCCTAATCATCAAATATCCCCTATCCAGTCTTTCCATCCTTCCTGAACACAGCTCATCCCCACCATTGGCTTTGATTACACAAGGAGAATTTTGCTAACTAGAGGATACAGAGAAAGGCTGCGTTTACCATCTGTCCCAGTCAAATCAGCTACTGTTTTCTTAGGCCAACTTTATATCCAAGACAAACAGAGACAACTTGAAGCAACTGAATGTCCTTAAGTCTCTGTGGAATACATTAACCCAACACCTTGACCAGCTATGATACTCCATTTTATTTCAAGTACAACCAATAGGTCTCCACATTCTCCTCATGTAGCCTGCATACCAGGATCAATTCCCCAGTCTGAATCTCCTTCAGAAGGCCTGCAAAGGCTTCCCTTCCCATAACGTACCACACACAATCTAGAGGCATAGAGCTGAGCTAAGGAACACAGAAGCTGGGAAAGAAGAAAAAACAAATCCACCACTACTCAACTGTTAGCAAGATGTTTACATTACTCCAAATAGATTCCAAAGCAAGGTGTAAGCTTAGCTTTTTAAAGTGGTTTCATTACTTCTCCCAGGCTCTCCTATCTCTCAGCTTGGACAACAGCTGGCATTTACAGGAGTCCAACCAGCCGCATTATAAAGTGTACATCCGAAATGTAGCTCGGGGAAAAATCTACAGAGACAGCTAAGACTTAAAAACTCCATCTCATAGATGATGTGTAGGAGGTGGAAAGAGGCACTGCTAAATCTGTTACCTTTCCTGTGAATGATGTGCACCCCTTCCAAAAATAGACTACAGAGGAAACATTATGGTGGTGACTGTGAAAATGCAAGCTCACTACTCTGGCTCAGACATCAGGTCAGCTGTATGTGAACACATGGCCTCCTTCAATGCTACTGGAATAGCTATTACTTAGGTTTTTGTTAAAAAAGTAAACACATGGAATCTGTTGAAAATAATGTAGCTTTAAAAAAAGGTACCCTCATTTCAAGAAGCTGTTTCATAAATTCCACATTAACAAAAGGTAACAACTGACATAAGGCTCCTAGTAAAAACTTCCATCTTCCACCTGTTGGTCTGACAACTCTGCACTACATTCTGTCCCAGCAGCCATCATTAATCCTTCCTGCCTTCACCTTTTAAACTTTTGCTGTGCAAATATATGCTCATCAAGCCTGTGTCCACGCTGTGGACAAGAAAGAGTTTAGCTGCCAAATGCATGGGTCTAGCATCACCAAATACAACAAATGCACTTCAGAAAAAATTCTAAGACCACAGTAGGGGTGAGGAGAAGGGAGGAAATCTTTCCTGCACCTGAAGATCTGTGCAAAGCCAGTGACTTCACTCTTGACTTGTTAGAATAATTTTCTCCAGAGAGGGAAATTAATTCAGCCTTCAGCTCTATTTGATCTCTGACCTTCCTCTACAAAAGAATTTACATACAGTATGTCTGAACTTGGTCAGTTATATCTTGAGGGATTTGTAACATGATCTGCCACATGCACAAAATTAAAAATGACCCAGCAATTAAAACTGATGCTACTAGGATCAGAACAGAATCATTTGTTCAGATCAACATATGTAGTATTAGCCAAGTCAGACAGGGGTTAAGCAAGCATCTCTGAGTGCAGTTCTTACATGGCTAAGATATGCTGGTTGTTAAGTAATGAGCTGAAGTGTTTGATGCCACCAGAGTAATGTTATTAGTTTGAATTGACATAAGTATATTCATTAGGCAAAGTATAAGTGTTTCGTGCACACATTATCATCTTTAAACTGCATTATGGATATAAATTCTACCAAACTGGCCAGCAACTGCATACACACTTACAATTAAACTACACATTTCAATACCTTTAAAGTATTAACTTATTACAAGTTATTAGCTTAATAATTAAGAATGCTTCAAATTAGAAGCAATCAGAAGCTCACAGTGAGTTCTCAACACTAGAGATTACACAGATTTTACAGCTTCCATCCTCCTTCCTGAAGGCTCACACAAAATCAAGAGAACCTGTGAGTCTTAAAAGTGCTCTGTAACCCCACTCAACTGCCCTTCTCATTTCCTTCCCCAAGCACATTTTGCATTACAAGCTGTAAAAATTTTCTTTAGATGTGATAGCTTTTTTCAACCACTGCTTCTTGCGTTCTTCATCCTGAATAGACATTCTCTGCTAGAAATACTGTCTCTATGGATAAGTAGAGATTTCTCATGACTGACACACAACCTGATACCTTAATTGAATTTTTAACACCACTCCAGGGCAATACATGTTCATTTAGACCACAATGAACCCTTTGGGCCTTAAAACCATCACAGGGAAGAAGTAAGGAAAACAAAAATCCACGTATCTTTCTTAGAAATAGGAGCACATGAAGCAAGAACTGCATTACACAATGAAAACATATAGCAGAGGTCAGCCAAAGAAGCCCAGAGCCTTTGCTTCATCCCACAGATCCTGAGAAGAAATATGCATGGCTGACATAATACCGTAAGGGTATCAGCTACTCTAGGTGATGCCCCTTCTACACAGGATGGAGTGGGAGGTGGGACAGAGGGATTAGGCTGCTTCAAAGGCACAAATCCTGCTTTACGTGCTGCTAAAGGAGAGGCAATTACAGACAGCTCCTCTTTCAGTTCATAGCTAACCCACCAAGCAGGGTAAAAGTAGTTCTTGACTGGCTGCATCTCCTCATCTTGAGCTCGATTTTGACTTTTCTGACCCAAGCCTGGCAAACCTCCAGGGCATGTGCTAAAAAAGCACAAGGAAATAGCTCTGAAAGCTAACACCAAAAGCTTGGAGGGCAATCAATATGTCCAATACACTTCAGAATCAGGCTGCCTGCTTCAGTCTTGCAAAAAAGCTTGTTTTTTTGAAGGACAACTTTAGCAGCTTACACCTCCAGTTTCCTCACAGGGAATATTTTGCATTAGATAAGTCACTGGCAAAAAAGATGTTTGCAATCTAAATGTTCCGATGCATTTCTGAGACACTGAATGTAGCTTTGTCCAGTAACGAATTCCAGTCCCCATATGTCAAGGAAACTTTTGAAACCATCTGAGACAAGTACTTAAAAACTGAAAAATTACTATCATCCTTATCCAGGCCACTTAATTTCCTCCTGCAAACAAATTAACACAGTTGAAAGCAGGTGAGAGTCAGAGTTTAACAACAGTTTACTGTACAAAAGATGAATCATCTCATCTCTTTCATTATGTCTTAGCAGTTTTGAAAAACTCCCAGACATCTGCAGGGTACGTCCAAGCTTTTACCTATTACTCCACAGATTCTTTAGGAAGTTCTACCAGTGGTTAAAATAGCCACAAAAATGGTATGTATTGTATGAGAGTAATATTTGCTAATCACCACCAGTAATCTGATATAACTTCCTTTTCTCTGATAGCAACAACAGCACTGCCATTAGTGCCTTTAGGTAGTCCTAATAAAGCATCCCACCTTACTTCTTTCATCCTCCCTCTACCTCTTAACCTACAGGATTTCTTTGGGAGGGAGATGACATTGGATTGACATTCTCAAAATACACATTCATCTCTATCTCCACAGAGAAGTATTTACTCCACATTTCAGTTCTTGAAGTTTATACAGCCCTCATCACCACATCAATCTAAGACCCCAATTTGCTACTTATGCCTATTAAACATCCTGCTGCAGTGCTTTGCTGAATCGACTGGCAGACAAACACACATTGCAGTGTTTTGCCAAAATGTCATTTCAGCACCATAAACTTTCACTGCTAGCTAAAAAAAACCCCTGCCAGCTGCAGTCCTTAGCTTTTACAACATCAGCAAACAGCTACCATCACAAATCCTCTAGAGACAGTGACTTCCAGATAGGCACAGAATGAATCACATTTAAGCTTCTTACCTTTCAATGCTTACACACTCCTCCTTGGCCAGCAGAGGAAAGGAGCACTGAAATGTGGCAGAAGATGCTAAGGAGCCATTTATAGTAACCTGCTAATATTTGGAAGCTTGTAAAACCCTTAAGTTGCACAAAATTCCCACTTTACAAGCTGCCCGGCTATCCTTGGTTACATGAAACCATTTCCCATCTGAAATTGCTGAATCTTTCACACAAAGTGAGCAAGAACAGGAATAGTTGGCACAAATATATATCATCCCCAAACGAACTTTAAAGTATTCCTCTCACCACGTAGCACCTTCCTGAATACTTAGCAGTATGGGCAGCTATTTGGAACAGGAAAAAAAAAAATTGTGAGTACTGCATGAAATCCTGTAGATGGATGCATAGGAGAGACTGGACACTATGAAATGGAACTGGTTCCATAGTTTGCCTGAGAGAAATCCATAATGAAGTGGCCATACCTAACATGGGAGATAACACACTGGAGTGTGCTGTGGGGGCATAAGTTACACAGAAACAGGAAATGGAGGATATAGGAGGTGGAAGGGAGACAAGAGTAAACAAGAGGGAGGAAAGAACAGACTGCAGACAAGCAAACCCTTATAATAAATGCAAAAGCCAGAGAAAACCCACCATTTACTCCTGGTAAAGGATAGGGAATGTCTTTTGCTTCTCCCTCATAAGTTAAAGAAAAAAAATTAAAATTATGTTCTTCTATTTGTAGATATACAAATATTCACTCATTAGCATGACATGAACAATTCCTAGTGGAGAATGTGTTTACCCTCCTATCAGCTGGCAACCAATTCTTCTTGGAGACCAGGGGAGACAGATTCAGTTTAAGACAGGGGTACTTAATTTCTCCACAGTCAAAGATAAATATGAGGGGAAGCAATTGCTACAAACAAAGAACAATATGATGCCACCCAAAAGCTCCTCAATTCAACCTCTCTACAGGTAATTAGGAATATATTATGGTCAGAAGTAGTGAAGGCAGCAGGTAGACCCTGAACATCAGTCTGCACTAAAATGTTCTCACAGCATGGAAGCCATTAGGAAACCAGGAAAGCTCACAAGACCTTTATATTACACTGACATTTGCTCCTGAATTAATGAAGAGCAATAACCTCCAGGATATTTTGATAACATCTTACAAGTTTTCTTTCCTCAAGTTCTGCTTAAGTCACATGTATGAATGCATGGAAACAATTTGACACAGAGAACATGGTCTTCCTTCAAATACTGCCACTTTGCCTTAGAAAAAATACGGCAACATGCCCCACAGTAGGAAAAGTATTTTCTCTGTCAACCAGGGAGGTCAAGCATAAATTGCTATTCAAAATTCTACCAGTCCTTCAACACACACAAAAACTTTAGCACTTCTATCTACAGTCACCCACCTTCTGGGTTTTTTCCCCCAAGAATTATTTTCTGTGCATATTCGTGTCTATACTGCCCAGCCTATTTTTAAATATTTCAAACAGTGGTGGTCAAAGTGACAAAATTAATCTACTCACATCCAGAAGTGCTATCAAAATGTGCACATACCTGCCAAGAAGGAAGTGACAGGTAAGGAAATCTTACAAAGAAAAAGAAAGGTGGAAGAAAAACATTGCATTTCCTTGCTGGCTTTATGACTTCTGTACCCTTCCTATTAATCAGCATATTTTCTGGGGGCATCATTAGCACATTCCATCAAGTAAGATTTCCTGTAAACACTGGAGTCTGCTTCACACACTCCACACTGTTCTTTACTGTGCCATTAGGCAGTATCAACATATACTAAGCTACATAGGGGATGCTTGCTCATGCGAAAACACCAAGAGAAAACAGAATTGCATTAATGAAACTGCATTAAATGGCCTCAACTGCAACTGTAATGTGTTTCCAAAATAAATTCAAACCACTAAATTAAAGCCACTTGCATTCCAACAGCCAGAATTCATATTGGATTGGAACATAATTTCACAGGTCTACTGACATTCATACCTCTGTACGACCTAGAGAAGTCATGACTTTTCCCATCAAAAAAATACATGTGCTGGCATGAGGAGGATATTGCACTGGGTACATAAAGCAGATTCAAAACTTTATTATCATCTGTCTATGGGTACCTTACAATTCGTAACAAATCAGAGTTGGCTGTTCCTAGAATATGGATTAGCTTTCTAGAATGAATTTGTTACAGATATTTTAGTACATCACACCGTCATTAATTCTGAGATCAGTAAGAAAAGCTCTACCAAAATACATCAGTCCAGCTATGCTACAATCAAAGATATGTCAGCTCACTGACAGTTCCACTTCCTTGCAGAATTTAAAGAAATAGCTAACAAAGGCTTTCTCTTGAGAGGGTCTTCTGTGAATCAGCTCCTGAGCAGTGTGGATCCCCTAATGGGAAATCTATCCCTTATTCTACCACTCTCAATCAATCTACAGACATTAAAAAAGGAAACACTGCTAATAGCTGCTAAATATCCTCTTTGTTTTGCAGCAGTCACTTATACATTATGCATAGATGAAGAACAAAACAGTAAGGGAAAAAGAAAACCTACCGCAGACTATACACTCTGCACATTATGATTCAAATAGAAATTTGGGAGCAAGTGTTGCCTGACTGATGTTCAGCTGTGGCTATCTGAGCCAGCCTTCTCCTATAAATCACTTATAACACTTTGGTTTCCTAGAAGACAGACTGTGCTAGCTATCCCACCAGAAACCACACTATGCAAGCTTGCAGGGCCAGGCTGACAGAGCACTGAGCAACCTGGTCTAGGGGAAGGTGCCCCTGCTTGTGGCAGGGGGTTTGAAACTAGGTGATCTTAAAAGTCCTTTCCAACCCAAATCATTTTATGCTTCCAAACCACTACTGTAATTGCACCCACACACCAGCCAGAACAATGGAGAAGCCCACCCTGAACAACCTGAAATCCCATCTCTTTGCATTGCACAGGACAAACTGGCACTGCTTGCCTCAGGCATAAAGGGCGAGACCTATGGCTGCCTGGCAGGTCTGCTAGGAATCTAGATTATTTAATATATTTAATCAAACTTCTCCATTCTCTACTTTTTATAGAGCCATAAAGGGTAAGAAGCAGTTGAGGAGGTCAATTAGAGGCTGCACCCCTAAAAGCCTGCTTGCTCTACAGTATCTACAGAAAAAATATTTAACTCCAGAAGTTAATTGGGTGGAGGCTATTTCTGCATTTGGCACATTAAAATCTTACTGAAGTTTCCTCGCTTGATGTTTTGATCATACTAAACACTTGGGGAGATCTGCTTGCTCCAAGTAAAGAACAACAGTTCAGTTTCATGCAACTTGCACTTACCATCCCGCTTTTCATTGGGTTCTATTAGCCTCTTGGGACACATCTGGCAAATAAAAAAAATGGAATGCAAAGGCAAAAAAACTCTCTAATTCCCTTTTTGAAAAAGGAAATTGAACATCTCTGCTCCACAGCTTTTCCTTTGTTATTAGCCAAGCTTTCCAAAATAAATTGACTAATCTATAAAATGGTGATTCTTCAATAAGCCAAGCACCCTGTACAATATACTGAACATTAAGATGGTCAGAGAACCAAGAGATCTTCGTATTTTATCAAAATACATGGTTCCACCTACACCCAAATTCTGCAATGACTAGACCTTCTTCTAGAATCTTACTTACAACAAAAAAGTACATTAAAATTAATTTTTAAAGTTTCAAGAGTTTTCCATGTGGCATGTCAGTATGATGGCACTGTAGCAAAGAAAATGCACTAAATAGATCTCAAAAAGATAAAAGAGACAAACAAGAAAAGGCCTGTCAAAGCTTTTTAATTACCAAGCTAGGCATTTTTATTGTATGCAGGTAACAAGGAGAGCACTAAAGCTGTTTTGGGGACTTTAATTTTGGTATTCAAACTTTGGGAATTGATAGCCAAGATAACTTAAGCAGAAGTCAAATGTCATCCCTAAGTTATTTCCGCATAAGATTTCTACAGAAAGGTTTCTAAACTGATCTCTGTTTCTAAAAATCAAAGTGCAAAACCTCAAGATTTCATATTCAGCTTTGTTTTTTTAAACTACAGATGGGAAAAACTTCTTTGGGAACACACTGGAATCTCAGTTCACAACAAAACAAATCAAATCTTTGAAAGAAGTGGCACCACATTTAAGAAATTGGTGCTTAATAAAACAGAAAACGTATCCTTCCTTCTGCCACTGAAAAGCAAATTTTCAGACACTCAGAGGGTTTGCACTGCTTCTACTAGTAAGATTTCCCAAATGAACAAGTAACAGATGACTCAAGTACACTGTGATGATTGGCGTCCTAATCAGAACTAAGTTGCTGTCAGCAAAATTAAGAGGTGTTTCATCATGTCTTTAGTCTCAGCAATGCACCACGTCTCGCGGAGCTTCCCTGTAAGAAGGATCAAACAGCCTTCTACATATTTTTATATTTGATCATGGTGATTCCCCAAAGTGGATTCATTCACGCTGGCTCTGTACAAAGTATGTCTGTGGAAAATTTTCATCGTTCACAAGATTAGCTGTTCTGGAAAATAAAAGTAGTAAGTAAAGGAAGAAAACCTGTGGGTTCCACTGCACTGAATGCTTATGCTATGACACTGTTTGAATTCCAGGAAGTGCCAGGAAATGCAGGGGGTGGGAAGGGGAGATGCAGCAAACTTACCATTGCTTTTACTCTTGTATATTAATTTTCACATTAAATGGAATTAGAAAGGGCTCCTGGTTAATTCGTATTTTCTATAGAAGAAAACACCTAATGCCTAAATTGTCAGTCTTGCTGAAAGCTTCCTAATTAAACCAATGAGTTGCATCACCTGCTCAGGAAGTCTATCACCTACCTACTTATTACCTGCTACTGTAATTTTGTGTTTTCTGCCCTATTTAATGCAAATGTAATAAATTAAGAGACAATTAAAAAAAAAAAAAAAAGGATTTAGCACATAGAGATACCAAAGATGATCCATACAGAATCCAAAA
Organism: Cettia cetti; assembly: GCA_013401135.1. NCBI lineage: Eukaryota > Metazoa > Chordata > Aves > Passeriformes > Sylviidae > Cettia > Cettia cetti. The sequence continues at coordinate 88,167 of VZUI01039512.1, forward strand.
ATCTTAAGGACAAGACCTGTTTATTTACTTCAGTAAAATATACAGCACATGAAATCTGCATTACTATAGCATCATAGGGTACTCAAAGGACCTGGACGTTTCAGCTTGACTGGGAGTTTTGGTGCTAGAACAGTAAAAATAAAATTTTTCAGCATAGAAATCATAGAAGTTGGCAACTGTTTATTCTTGACATGTCAGGGAACCAAATGACATGGATTCAGTGAGGTTAAGAACCTCAATTTGTTAATTACCTATCTGAAAACAAACTTTGTAATTCATATTTTGTTTTCACACAATATTATACAGTAAATACCCAGCCCCCCTGATTTGTATCCATACATTCAGACTGACTTGCAAATAGAACATTTGTGTTCATCTTGACATTAAATGCAGATATCAATTTTTACTTTTTAAAAACTCATTTAGAAGACACAGTACACAGAAATAAAACACACAGGGGCACACAAATGTTTTGTCGTTCAGTAAAATACTCCTTGCAGTACATTAGCCCTTTTATAATTAATTTGAGGCTACAAACCACCGCGACCCCAGGTGTGTTTAGCAGCGAGCTTCTGCCAAAGCAGAACTCCCCCAGGCAGCCTCAGATGGGCACTCTCAAGTCATCCCTGTCTCTCACTGTCTCAGCTGTCACTCCACACTGCCTGCTTACACCAGCTGCAGGGCAGGTGGGTGACAGTGGGGCGTCACAGCAGCCCTCCAGCCTGGCCTCACTTGGCTGCTTAAGCTTGTGCTTCACGCTCCAAAGCACACCAGTTTTTAAGGCTGCACTAGGCCAGCTTGGACAAACTTCTCAAGAAAGAATTTTACCAAGATTTGCTAAGTATTTCCTTTGCATAAGTATCATTGTATCCACAGGTTAAAAAAAGTGTTTTTAATTAGTTGAAAGTCAAAACCAAACTTCCATCATGGCACAAGAAAGATGCCAGTCACCACAAAGACTGCAGGTTTTCACACAGTCAAGTAGCCTTAACACACAACCTCACAGAGATAAATGACACAAAGTTACAATGATAAACTGAATGGCTGGTTGGCACCTTTCTGTTATCCCTGCTTCATTCAGGGACCTATGTCCCACTGCTATTCTGGGTGCCCACACCTGCCCTACCCAACTGTCAGTTTACTTGGAAAATCCAAGCAAAAATCTATCTCATGTGCCTCCAAGTTGCAAAGGAATGCAAACCCACTAGGTTTTAAAATAACTTTATGTGACTCAGTTTTGATACTAACATTTTCTGAAATGGCTACTCCTCCCTAGCAAAACCAGTAAAAGACAGAGATGCAAGGCAGTCCAGGAGGAGCTGCAGATACTCATCAGCTACATGGCCATACTACATAGATGACTGAGATTCTCAGTCTAAAAATGTTAGTATCTAGCCTCAAATGAATGATTTTACATAGCTAAAGAACAAAACACCAGTTCAGAATAATGTTGCTATTAATAGGAATAATATCCATGTATATTATGGATGTTCTTTCATTTCACAGATGTGATTTTATTCTGTTACAGCCATCACGACTTAGACTTAAGCTTTACAATACAGAGAACAGATTCAAATGAAAGCCAGCAGACATTTGCTTTATACTTTATAATTACAGGGATCTCTCTCTACAGAAAGAGATAAAAAAAGGCATTAGTTATGGTCAATACTAAGGGGGGTAATTGTGCATTACAGCATTGATGCTTATTACACTGCGTTTCAAGAGCTGCGGACAGAAAAGAATATTCTCAGCAGAAAACCATGCAAGAGCTTTAGCAGAAACGAAGGGCAGAGACCACTGTGACTGTGCCATATTCATGTATCCCCTGGAGAGTTCATTAGATTGTCCATTTTGCAAATCTTCCCACACAGGTTTTACAAAGGTCCATGACCACGTCAAAAGCAATCTGCTACTTATAGCTAAATAAAAGAGGACTAAAGAACCTCCCAGGAATACTGATTTGAAAGAGAATAAAACTGTTTGGGGGATGTTTTCAGGACAATCCACTGCAGTGAAATGAATGCCTATCACAACGTAATATCCCTATTTGCTCCCCATAGTAAAGCACCAATAGGATTCGTCAGACAGAAAGGACTACACTTCAATAAGGATAAAAACCTCCAGTTTTTAAGGAGTCAATTTTTACAGCTCCTCTGGACACTAACTGCAAACCAGATACACAACAGAACTTCATGCCAAATTCCATGACAGCCATATTTTTGTGCAAATATTAAATACTCTTCCTAATTCTGTTTTTGTCTAACTCTTAAATGTTCACACAGAAAATAGCACAAAAGGAGGGATTTGTCTCTTCTGGGTTATTTTTTGTTTCCAGAAAACCACCATAGACATTTTGGAAAGTGTTGTTCCCACCAGCTGAGGTCACTTTTCACCTAGTGTCCATGGAAGAATATTAAGTACAGTGTATGAATAAAAATACCTACAGTGTTTTGTAGGATGACTTAGAGAAAACTTAATCTGAATACTTAAGGCTATTTGGAGGCATTTTTGAGATAGTGTCACTGCATTAATGGCAAGAGTGACCCTCCAGCTAGATCTTGACTTGAGATGCAATGTGACTAACCAGTCAGTGGATTGGTACACAAACCTTGCTCTCTACAGCTAGGGAGGATACAACTTGTGCTCTTACACCTGAGATTTGCTGTTTGACCTTTCAGCTCTAGCAGACTGCTTTTCAATCTCAAATTACTGGGAAGAAGTTATACTTTGACAAAACTATACAGCTATCCTACAGCAGCTGGCCTCCACTAGAGGCTGCTAGGTTCAGAACCACCACTAGATCACACTTTAAACCATGATCCAAATTAACTAAGACATTTCAGAATAGTAAAGTTCCATGCCTAATCCTACTCAAGTTCCCAGATCCTGCAAGTCACTCAAAATACAAGCTATAAACAGCAGACATCTTTGCTGTTCGTTTGGCACAACACAACTCATCCTGCATTCATATGGCTGAGAGACAGAAAGCACTCCATCTGCCTCTCAGTTCATGAGCCCCTCATTGCTCACTTCTTCAGCTGGAAAAGACTGTAAATAAACAAACCTGTCTGGCCAACTGATCCTTCTTCACCAATCCAGTGGCTGCAGCTATGTTCCCTGCTCCTTCCACAGTCTTCTGCGCCACCGCTGTCACTCCTGTCACCACAGCTCCTCCAACATTGGACACCTGCTCTTTGGTCTTCTCAGCCACTGAGGAGAAGCAGAAGATGGAAAAAACACATTATGTCTCTGGGAGCTGTAAGTTTTTCGGAGAGTTTATCACTGACAGGCCAATATCATGGAGAGCCATAAGACCATTACACCTTCTGTACCCCAAGTGGATCTTAAGAAATTATACTATCAATCCGGTAACGCTGGAGCAACAGAGGTAAAAAGTCTTAGCTGGGGCTCAATTTCCTTCATGCGAAAAACATCTGACATTTTCATTCATATCTAACAGCACTTTAGGGAAGAAAAGGCATCATTTAAGCACTCTTATGTCCATCTCACTGTATCATATATCCTAGCTTAGAAATGCATTCCAATTAGTCCACCAAAAACTTGCTGCATGATACAGGGCATGGAAGACAAGATTTTCTGCGTCAGATTCAAAAAACATTGATTATTCCATTTATATTTATTTTCTAAGATATATTTCATTAAAACACAGATCTATCAATGCTCAACCAAGAATTTCAAACAGAGCCTTTTATCTGACTCCCTTGAGATTTTTGCCCCAGTGCTGATACATAATATACTTATTTATAAAAAGATTGAATGCCAAAGCAAACTGGATTAATAGCTAACTTCCAAGCCCCAGGGAAACAACAACTAATTTAGCCTACATATACATAAGCAGTTGCCATTCTACCTTTCAGAATATCACTGGGGTTTGTCTGCTCATTCATCCCCAAGGGCTCTTTCTGACAGCAGCTTGAACTACAGTGAAACTGCTTTAAGAAAAGGGATGGAATGACTTCATGCCTTGAAGTTACAAACCCAGATTTTTAGCAAAACATGCATGTATTCCTCTAAACAAGAGGATGTTCTTCAAAAACATCCATCATGTATTTTTGCCATTCTAACTAATCCTGTACTTTCCTTCAGGCTAAATCCCATCTGATCCATAGAATGTATTCATAGCTTTATCTGCATCCTTTATGAGCACAGGATGGATTCTGCTTGAAAGTAAGGCCACCATTTCTGAGTCTTTTTTTGGGAAGCACATATGAAAATTAGACATTCTGTGGATAAATTACATTTCTTTAATTCCTTACATAAAGAGCATCATATCCATATCACAGGGCAGGCAGCATGCATTACTAATGTTGATATTAAATAGCAAAAATTAGGAAAAAGCTAGAAAATTAAACATCATAAACAGTATGTAACTTTTATTAAAGACCCAAATTATAAGTATCTGCTGACTGAAAATGGAGGCAGATAATTTAATGCTCATTCTAGCTAATTTAAAGGGAAAAGTTAATAACTAATTAAGTATTATCTCTATTATGACCAGGTGCTTTCATTATAGAGTAGAACAACAGACTACACATTGTCTGAAATTAGAAACAGAAAAAACCTGTTTCAAGTATCTCCCACACTATACAAGCTAATAATCTAGAAGTTCATGAGAAACATCACTGTATACATCCACTACTCTGCTGTACTTTTTTCAGGGAAAAAAAAGATAACCAAAGGTGGGTTTTGTGGAAAAGCAGATGTTGCCCTCAGGGAAGGTTTGACTTAACGTTAGCAAGTGTGCAAAAAGACATCTATTAAGATGCCCCATTTGATTATTACCACCTACAGACCACAAAAAGCTTTGAATTCTATGCATGAAATTTATATAGGAAGCTTTTCACTAGTTCTTGCAAATATATCTTAAGCTGTGTATCCTCATAACATATTACATCTTGCAAAGCCTAGTGAGGCCTGACTGTGCTTGGAGTCTTTCAGAAAGAAACTGAGCAACGTTATGAAATAAACTGATTCATGTTCCAACTGTCAAAAAGAATTCTAAAAAAAATGAAGTAGCATCTTATAAAAGTAGATTCAAAAATCCTATTTTCCAATAAATCATTAAATTAAAAAAAAAAACTAAAAGAAGAGGAGTTATGTTTTGGGTATATTTCAGTACTGCTTTTTATTTTTCCCCGTGTCTCCTTCATTTTCTGGGATAGATCATGGGCTGCACCCAGAACAGCATAACACCAAGTCAAGGGAGGGGATCCTGCCCCTCTGATCCGCTCTGGTGAGACCCCACCTGCAGGGCTGCACCAGCTCTGGGGGCCCGGCACAGGAAGGACATGGGCTTGATGGAGTGAGTCCAGGGGATGCCACAAGATGATCTGAGGGATGGAGAACCCCTTCTATGAAGGCAGACAGAGCTGTTGAGACCCTAATTATGGCCTTCCAGTATCTACAACCCTACAGGAAGGGTGGAGAGAGACTTTTTACAGGATCATGTTTGGACAAGGCAGGAGTAGATGACTTCAAACTAAAGGAGAATAAGTTTATATATGGAAGAAATTCTTTATTGTGAGGGTGGTGAGGCACTGACACAGACTGCCCAGAGAAGCTGTGGATGCCCCATTCCTGGAAGTGTTCAAGGCCAGGGGGCCATGAGCAACCTGGTCTAGCAGAAGACATTCCTGCCTATGTAAGGGGGTTAGAATCAGATGATCTTTAAGGTCTTTTCCCATCCAAATCATTATATGATTCTTTAATTCAGGGCTCTTCAATTCTGTTAATTTTTTTTTTGTACCGAAGTGACACATTTTTAAAACTCCCCTTTCCAAAAAATGCTGAATGGCAAAAGATGTAAAGGACAAATTCAGTAGGCTTGATGCTGACAAGGGCTCAGTTGGCCTTGAGCAGACTCATCCTTTCTGCTAAAATTATAAAGTATGGTTACACTGTTGATTGACACAGGCACAATTAGTTTCATTATCTCAAGCTCTTAAAGCAACTGTACCTCTAAATATCAGGAAACAGAGTGGAATCCAAGTGCACTGTGGATGCTGCAGTGTAAACCACTTGATTCTCAATGTCATTATTATACCCACATTTCTTATACTAGGTTGTCATGGCAAGTACAACCACCTACCAATAGCAACTATCAATTGGCTGCTGTTCCCATTACAGTATTTTTGGGAAGGCACTGTCTGAACTACATTTCCTCCTCCCAGAAACACATCCTAGGAAAGGCTTAGTACATACAAACTCAAATGAAAAAGGAAAGAATCAGGCCACTAACACCATTACTGGCACAGCAATAAGATACTGATAAAAGTAGTAGCAAAAGCAGTATACTTAAGACTGCTTCTATTTCAGACAGCCAGGGTTTAACCCCAGCTTGCAACTAAGCACCACACAACTGCTCATTCACTTCTTCCCCCAGCAGGATGGGGAGGAAGAGAATTGGAAGATAAGTATGGTTCAATTGAAATAAAATTACAATAGTAATAAAAAATCATAATGAAAAGGAAAATAAGAAAGAAAGAAATCCCACAGGTGATGCAAATTAAAATAATTACTCACCACCAATCAACTGATGCCCAGCCAGTCCCCAAGCAGATAACCCCCAACAACCACTCCCATTGTTTTACTGCTCATTATGATGCCATACTGTGTGGAACAGCCTTCTGGTCAACTGGGGTCAGCTGTGCTGGCCATGTCCTCCCCCAGTTCCTTGGAAACCCCCAGCCTCCTCACTGGTGGGGTGAGTTGAGAAGCAGGAAATGCTTTGATGTGTAATCCCTGCTCAGCAGTAACTGCAACATCCCTATGTTATCAACACTGGTTCCAGCACAATTCCCAAACAGTCCCATACCAGGTACTGTGAAGAAAATTACCTCCATTGATGGAGGAGGTATGACTGACATGGAAGAAGGCTTCAAGCATCAGCACTTTATTGCTCTTCAGTACAACCTTTTATACTATTCATCTTACATGATTACACCTGTGTGCCCTCTCTACCCTTCTCTGATTGGTCAGCTGCACCTCACCATTCCATGTTTCTTTACCTTCAATATTGTTCACCTGTCCTACACAGTTGTAGCCGATTATGGATGAGGCTCAGCCACAGCCCCATTCCCAATCACCACAAACTGTGTGCCTATACTCCATCCCAGCCAAACCCAGCACTCAGACATAGAATAAGAAATCTGACACAGGAGTTAGCATAGAAGATCTCACACACTGCTTCAGAAATCAGAGCCATGAAGATAAATTCAGCCAATTATATAAATGGCACAGATTGGCAAAAGCAATAATAGTAAGGAGAGAATCTTTCCTGTCTCTAAAGAATAACTAAACATCAACATCATTACCAGAGTGACTCTGATAATGAGCTCCAGCCTGGTGACCCTCCAGCTCTGGAAATTCTGCAACAGGAGAATAAAAAGTAAAATAGGTTTCCAGTCTCATGTACTTAATTGCTTGCACTAAGTAGTAATGGGGAAAGCATTATGTGTACACAAACATCAGTTCAGAGTACAGGGGGTTGATTCCAACTTATTAAATTGATCTGAATACCAGGTTGCTTAATGATCTTAAGCCATTATGTCTTTGTAAAATTGATATCTCCTTTGCATCACAGTGTTGAGAACAAGAGTAAATCAGCAGAGCTTTGCTGCACTATGATCTGATTGCTTCCTTTATCTATGCAGAGACTGTCCATTCCATTAAATGACCCTGGGACAGTGTACAATGACCACACTAAGGCTAACTTTCTAACTTTGAGTTTAAGTTTAATACTGACTATAGCACTGCAAAAAGTATTAGCATTGAAGTTGTCTTTTCACTACTTATTACAGACAACTGGGTAGCATACAGTATCAATGTAAAACTTCTGGAGCAATTCAAAATAATAACTAGCTACTTTCAACTTTGAACAATAAAAGTTGAATCAAACTACAGAATTTCTCAGAATTAATGAAATTACTCTTATTGTACCAAATATACTTTTGAGTAAGTATTTCAAACAGTAAGTTTGTCTTAAGTACTTGAAGAATTAATTTACAAAGTGCCATAAATACAGTGGTTTAATTTCTGCAGTTTTCTGAAAGATACCTGTTGATAACTGTTGGAGTTAAAGACCAGGAATACTAATGACTAAGGAAGAATAAGAATGATCAGATTAAAGAATTAAGCTAAACACTTTATTATGGTTTACTACTATCAATATTGTGCCTTCACTCACATGATTGAAGGACGAACTTAGGGGAGTTTTCAAGAAGCAGTCTTAAGTATACTGAAGGACTAACTTTTGCCCTAACTTATTTACAAACAGTTTTTTATGTAGACTACCAGGAGATAGACTGTAAGATTTCCTCTCTGATACCATTCATTTCTGGAAGATAAGACAGATAGGTGAATTATACATTTACAGTCAAAGGCCAGGAAACATTTTAATTAGGAAGGCAAGTCTAAATACAAGCATACACCATAAAAACAATAAGCAAAGCTGCTTTATCATCCAAAGTTCAGAGAACAGGTGACCTGACAACATATTCACCATATTCCTGTGAATCACAGCCTGGAATCCTCATTTCACAGTATCTTGATGTCACTAAACCTGGTACAATGAGGTCACATTTAAAGCAAGGAACACCTCAGTCCAGTAATTCTGGGTTTGGAAATTAACTGACTGAAAAGTGCATTTAGGTTTTTTAGCCCTTTAAAGTGTGTCATTTCACCAGCATAGAGGGTTAAATCACAGTTTATTTAAGGACAGCAAAATTATCAGGATTTTGGAGTTCAGACATTAAGAAAAGACTGACTGCAAAATTGAACACCCATTTTGATCTGTGATTCTAGTTTGTATCTGTCTCCAACCTCTCAAACCATTTTTATTTACATAACAAAGTGTTTATTTCACCTCAAGTTTCACATGAGGTACTGGGGAGTTAATATCACAAGACCAGCACAACTTGTGAACTCCCAGTCATATGAAAAAAGTAGGTCTTTACAAGCAACTTAAAAAGCATTTTTGTCACATCTACTTTAACAGCATTGATTTAAATGGATTTGATTTCTGTGGCAACTTCACTAGCATCTCTGTCTCCACGTTATACCTCATAGAATCACTACAGTAAACCCAAATCTGTTTTTATCTACCTTCTCTTCTTGCCAAAAGAACTATTTACAGGCTTATTTTTTTACTCTTAAAATGTTTGCAAACAGTTCCTCTGTTCTTACACCAGCAAGTCCCTACTGTTTCATTCTGGAAGCCACAATCTCTAGATTTTGCTGAAGTCTTCTCTTCTCACTGCCACAGTTGAGCCTGTTCACTCCCTGTTCATTTTCCATTTTCATTCAACAGCCAAACTCATCTCAAACAGCTTGAAAGGCCAGAAGGAAGCAAACTGTGGGACTGAACACATTATTGCTAAGTTTTGGGCATTTCGATTTGTGTCACCTGTTTCCAAAAGCATGTGAGGAGCAGCTACTGTTTTGCCTAAAATCAACAGTAACTTTTCAAATTTTCTATTCACAGGCACAACACATAACAGATGTGCTCCCCTTATGTTTGGCTTTACAGTCTGTTTTGTACCTTCCAGAAGAAAATTTAATGTATTTCCAAACCCATTAAAAATTCTATTCATCTACTGAAAATTTCCTGTCTAAATATATTGCCATCACATAAAGGGAGGTACAGCATTTAAGAACAGTAGTTTCTTTCAGGATGAGGAAGAGAAGTCCCCCACTGAACTAGCCCACTAGAATCCCACTGCTTCAGCATACTTCATGCGTGTGCAAATGCCCTTGACTTTAATTCTACCACATCCCAGCTTGGTGAACATCACCTCTATTAACTTGCTTCCTAGTGCTGTCAGTTTTTGCTCCCACATCTGTGATGATATTGGATATATGTGCTCCAAATCTCATTCTATTGCAATCCTCTACTGGTCATAGTAATGATCCCCCTGAATAGTTCTCTTAATTGAGGTCTAACAAGCTGAGATTTCAAATCTCCTAACAATAGAGCATGCTCAGCCTGAGGCTAAACTCTGAAGGACTATTCTCATTATTCTGTTCCATTTTTTACTAGAAGTACTCTTGACTGACTTTTCAACCATTTATGTGGGTTGTGCATTAAGTACTGACAAATGTTCACCCACCAATGTTTATCCTTTGCCTTGGTTTATGTGAGCACAATGATGCACTGATATGTGAGCTGAATGATACACTGAGGAAAAAGAAATCCTTTCCTACTCTCTTATTTGTTTCTGAATTTGTTAGGGGAAAAACAAATTTCTTGACCATGCATTCTCTTCACGTCTCCAGAACTCACACATTCTACAGCAGAAAATTGTACATATTATTCAATGCCCTATGGTCAACTAAGGCTTTTCTGCACTCTGTAGATATCAAAGACTTCCATTCATTTTGCCCCTTAAAACAAATTATTGGTTACTGGTTTCAGTTCATACCTAAAATGATCCCTGCAAATCAATTTAAAATGCAAATTGACTCTTTCTTGGTGTAGAAATGCTATTGTGAAGATACATGCCTGGCATTAAATTCCAAGTTTGAAAGTGCTCTTGTTACTGAGAGATTAGTCAGTTAAAAAAACCCCCAACATTTTGAAACACTCATAATTGTGACCAATACAAATCAAAACTCTGAAATTTGTTTCTTTCCTGTAAGTAATTTCCATTTAGTCTTCCCACCCAAAAGCTCTCTCAATTTTCCTATGCTTTTCCATCTTTCATAAATTGTAGTGCTCTCCAAAAACCAGAATTTTTAACAGCTAAATGGCTGGTTAATCTCACACAGTAAAGAAGCTGAAATCAAGGGATAATTATCTTACCTGTTGTAACACCATGAACAACTCCTTCTTTGGTCCTGGAACCTAAACAAAGAAAATAAGTTGAAAATGCATATTCTTAAGTACTGGTAAAGAATAGATAGATGATAAAGAGGGATTAGTATGTAGACTGCATAGCATTGCATACAATATTTTCCAGGGTTATTAAAAGAAATTAAAAAGAAATTCAGTCTTAAGGGAAGAGGCAAAACCATCAGTGGAGAACAACCGCATGGATGGATATTGACTGTGGAAAGGTGAATAAAACTGGAAACACTTCTGCAGTACATACTGACTTCCTTGCCATTTTCTGAATAGCTGTGTTAGGTCTCCCACTTGGCACATTCACATGGATGACTCTGCACAGAAACCATGTTAACATTCTAAGGAGGATCATGCTTGCATTTGTAGAAGCTCTGAGCCACAGTTTCCACAAGATCGTTAAAATCTCATCCTTGCCGATTTCAGTTTGCAGGGTTTGACAATCACTACTGAACTACTTAAAGGCCTAGAGGTTGAATTCATGGGGAGATGGAAACGCTGGCCAGATTTATATATCAACTAATCCAAAAGAACCACTTTAAGCAGTAGAATAGGATTTCAAAATGAAAATGTCCCCTAGGTCACACCCAAGGTCTACTTCATCCACTGTCCCTGTTGTCACAGATCATATACAAATTGCAGGAAGCAACCTGGAACTTGTGCTAGACTGAGGCATAACACAAGACCTGTGTAAGCAATATAGCTCTGCCACGCTGAAGACCAAACTGATTTCTGCAATACTCATGCAAAAAAATACCCCATGACTTTTTACCATGCTGCCTTGAATGGGAACAATCTCCTGTCTTTAAGGGGAAGAGAAACAAACTAGCACATACTGCTGTTTAAAACATAACTGGGTGTCTTTTTCCCTGCCAGCCCTCTACTTGCCCTTGTCAGGTTCCATAATTTGGCTATATTTCAGGGATTAGAAAAATGTAGAGACTGTAGACTGTGATGCTTAACAATGTGCAATTAAGAGAGTTTATGACTCCTAGTTAATCATCTTACCTAGTCTGCCAGAGATAGAATGACATTGTGTTTTTCTTACCAACACAGTAATGACCTTATTTGTAATACAATTTTTTTGCTGTCATTCAGTATTTGAGACATTATAATTTATACTTCTACCTCTACACCTCTGACATAACAGAAGAAAATGCGTAACAAGAAAAATACCAGAAAAAACCCCAACTTTTTGTCCAAAATTCTTTGCAATAATATAATTAAACACAGAAACACAATATAAGGTCATTCATCAATATGTCCCACTTGCTACCAGTGCAAATTTATGGAACTTTAGCCATGTAGTTCTGGCACTATTAGATTGATTACATGATTGAAAAGGCTCTTACCCATGAGCAAGAGTAGATTAATAATTTGTGATAAATACAAGGAAAGAAATACTGCATCAAGTAAAATGAAATGTTCCTTTAGCTAATTATGAGGTTAAAGAGCTGAGAAGTCTTTTTCCCTCGCTTTATTCCAACTTTTTCTTTAAAAGAAGTTTGGTTTCTCTCATTGAAAAATATTTACCATTAAACAACCAGAAGTTTCGTTATATGCAATGTGTTAACACCTAAGGACTAGTTTTAGTACTTCAGTTCTCAATTTCGTACCACCATAAGACCTGAAAAAGCAAAGCACATGATGGAATTCAAGCAGATGATGGTCTTACTGACTTCTAGCAACTAAACACCACTGCAGGCTTATAGTGTGCCTATTGGAATACTTAATATCAAGCACATGCTTTTGAAGGCATTGTTAGACCTGACCAATATCTCGTCCATGTTGTTGAACTGACTGTTTGCAACACAAGCCATTAAAGACATGGAAATTAGGGAGCCAGAAGTTGCCTAATGCCAGAAAGGGACAGATTGTATGATAGAATTCCCTGAGGACCTGTGCACACATCTCCAGAAGGACCTATTCCAAATCAATCCTTACCTCAGTTGCCCAGATATAACACTACTATAACCACAGCTCCAACAGAAATGCTGGTCTCTTTAGCAGAAGACAGACTACTCTTTAAAAAAGCTCAGCTCACAGACACACATGGAACAGGGATATGTATATCCAGATCCATTAATTGGCAAACAACCAGCTGGTTGGTGTTCCAGACCCTACAGCATATGTTAGAGCTCAAGAGTACTTGCCCTACTGCTGCACACTTGCATGCAAGTAGCTGTTCCTGCCATCACAGCTACAACAGCATCTAGAAGCACATTAGGATCTGCCAGAACAGGCCTATAAATAACAGTTAAATTCAGTAGGACAACTTCTGGCCACAAAGGAAAGCTGGTTGTCCACATTGTTTCCAGGAGAAACTAGCTGTCTTTCATCCTGGCATTCCCAACATACCAAGAGTCTTGTTCATTGTACCCTGCATAACAAGAGGAACAGAGGAATCAGAGTAGGGATAATATAAAAACTAAGGAACATGTCTCCAACCTAAACCAAGAAGCAGTAGTAGTACATGGTAATACTACTTTTCCTAGCTATAGTAAACATCTGTGTGAGGCGAGGGAGAACACTAAACAGCATTTTTGTGATTTTTTTTTTCCAATTATAAAAAGTACCATAAGAGTCCCTTCATGATTATTATCATTGCTGTCATTGTGCCCGAACAAAGGAGTCTATCAGCACTTTGCAAATACTCTCATTTCTGAACTATTTGAGAAACCAATAGACTATTCACTTTGCTTAGTCACAGCTGGTTACCGAGTGGGAAACAAACCCAAATTAGGGGAAGGGGCAATCAACATTTAATGAAAACACTTGTTTCCAAGTCCTGAAGCCCGTTATTCCACCAGACCAACCCTGAGTCCCTCAACTACTCTTCTGGATTTTCTACTACCAAAGCAAAATAAGAAACATTGCAAAAAGGGAGTGGAGGAATTTGGATGGCTTTGCCAAATAGGTCATGACTGTTCTGCTCTACTCTAAGGCCATGTGCCAACACAGGCACATGTAAACAACTCTGTCAGCCACTCTGCTGCTAATAAACTATTCCATTGTTCTACGAATTTATGACACACCAAAAATGATCAGACTGGAAACTTCCATTCCTGAGCACTGAGCATGTATGTACTCAAGAGTCAACTGAGCAAAATCTTCAGCTTCCTAGAAGCACACATGAAGCTCAGCAGACATTTTGAACACTGCACCTCCCAAGAGCATATTGATGGAGCAAGTACAACTGACACTGAAGAAGGCTTCAAGCATCAGCACCTTGTTATCTAAAAGTCTCTCATACCTTTTCTGCGTAGCCTCCCATGGACAGCATGGCTCCTTCTCCCCTTCTCTCTTCCTTCTGCAGTTCCAGCTCACTCCTTCCTGTCCCTAGTACAGCCACCTAAACCTGTCTGTCCCTTGTATGACATCTTACCCTAACTCTTCCTCTTACAATGTATCACCCTTTCTGTCCATTGCAGGACGTCCTATCCCTTCCTCTTTACAGCACAACCAGCAGACTCCAAATGATTCCCTACCACCTAACTCACTCTTTTATCACACCCATAGCTGTGAGGGCAAGGCTGTTCCCACTCTTTGGTAATTAACACAGCTGCAATATATTGGGGGCAAGATTGCCTTCAGCACTATCTCTATCCTCCCACAGTGTGTGAGCACATCCTTCTTACTCCGTTCCTGGTTTCAAAGCCAGTGGGGATTAGAGCACTGCCACTCACTTCCTCTCTGCTTCACACTAACAGCTGTTGAAGGATACAGAAAGATGCAGTTTTAAATTTACAGCACACACACAGGCCTGCTAAGCTTCAGCCCTTTTGAAACAACAACCAGGCCATTTTCTAACGTCAAGAAAGATCCTGATGCTGTTCTTGAATGTGTTAAGAGAGAACCACCAATTTCAGTCAACCAGTGCTTGAGCCCTTTGGCAGAGAAATTTAAGGGGGAAAACCCCCCCAAAGCATACAAACACATTGTAGACTGTATTGAAGGGATCTTGGGTACTTTAAAGGAAGCCAGACAGTGGACTGAGGGAACAAAGTAGAGACTTCAGCATGGACAGGGGAAAAAAAAAATTCCTTAATTAATCCTCCAATACAATGTTCTCCTACACAGCTCTACATGTCTCCCTTTGCCAAGAGAAATTTTCCTTGTGCCAAAAAAATGCTAAAACCAAAACAAGAATAAAAGAATTACAATGTCTACATTTCATCCCAAACAGCAGCTATTGTTAATAGGTCTCTTACCAAGTAGAATTAGGTTATTCTAATAACCTAATCAGGTTATTCTAAGCACCAGGTTATAGTCTTTCACATAATAGTTAACACAGTAGCCTGGACAGAAAGGTCCAGATGTTTTCCACATTTACTGAAATTGCTCTGATTTCAGTGGGAAAAGACATCACCTAAGGGATCCTGACCAAAGATTCCGCACCTTCTCAATTCTCCAGCAGCAATTGGAGGCTGAATGTTATGAAACTGAAAATGATTAACAGGTCCCACTCAGCCCAGTGTTGTTAAGTTCTTTTTTTGCAAGATGTCAGGCAGATTTCACAGTATAATCTGGCTGTGAATTTCAAATCTGAAAACCCAACTATAGAAAAAGGGAGTGAGAAGTCTTCATGAGCTCTAATGAATTGTGCTGCTCCTCTCCTTATAAAGGGGTGTCACCACCTTTTGCACTGCAATCATTATCATCCTGCAGAACAAAAGATTATCACACTAGCCTTTGCTAATGCTGAACAGGGGAAGAGACACCTCTGCTGTGTGCTTGGGAAGTAGACAGAGAAACATCCAGCTCCTCCTTTCCCTATTTGAACTTGTTGCAACATCATGCCTGTATGGGCAAGCACACAACTGGACACAAGCTGCCAGAGCTTCTGGAGACAGCTTCCAACCAAAGGCTCTTTTACCTGCACGACAAACTGTGCACATAGCCCTTGCCTCCTGAAAAGAAGGCACCTGGTAGCAGAAGGATTCTCCACCATTACTACAGTCACATGCACAGGTCCCTATCATGGCTCAGGGCTCTGCTGCCCCCAGTACTTTGTTGAAATTCTCGAAAAAAATAGCAAGCCTGCCCTCCAAAGTTCAACTTCAGCAAAAGAGTCTCTAAAGAAAACAGGAAATCTGTTGCCTTTGGGAACAGAACTAGGTTCAAATGTTACGATCTGGAGAACAGGTCAGACACAAAGATTAATTTAGCACACAACGCAGGTTTCTATTACAAAGAAATTGATGACCCCAGAAGCATGGCCAGCACTACAAGAAAATAAAACACAAGAAAGTCCTACTTCTGGAAAATAATTCCAACATCAAGTGGAAGAACATCTATTTTGATATATTGAAAGCGAGCAGATGCTCATTTTAAAATAGATTCATTGTACAATTAGTGTTCAAAATGACTGCCATCCCTGTTGGCAAGAGCACTGAGCTTTGCTACGGCTTAAAAGGGAGGGACGTATATTCCAAATGAGTAGTCCACACTATCTGGAGCAGAAATAATTTCTTACAGACTGGCACTAGCCTGCAACAGTAGAGGGAATCCAAAAAAGGCACTGGAATACCAGAGACCTCAGTACTCTCATTGAAAAGAAATGCCTCTGGTTTTCAGCTCTGTTTAACTTCTCTGTTATGTGTGCACATCTCCCCCGGTACACACCATGCCCATTACAGAACTGACCTGCTACAAAATCAACAGAACAGAAATAACCTACAGAAAAGGGTATCTTTTCCCCCTCCATTCTTTTATAGACTAGCTTTATTTGATGAATAAGAGAAACAGATCCATAGTCATTTTTTTTATTAAATAACCACTTACTCATATAGTCTTGGCAGATTGTTTTTCTGTGAATTTTTCATGACAGCATTTGCAAGACACTCCTCTGAAGCCCAACACATGCCAAATGAAGATGACTATCATGCATGGAAGTACGAGTCAGGGATTTGAAAAGAATTTTATCCCAGGCTCTACACAAGGCTTGTGTGACCTAAAATAAGACACTAACAACTGCTTTGCTACCTTGGGATCTACGTGCCCTACTTCATTAATTGTAGAGGCTCTTCCTTGAGAAGTCATGGAAAATATCTGTCATGAATTTGCAATAGTAATTACAGAACATAAAACTAATTTCAGAAGATAACACTCTGCATATAAAATATTACTGTCAACAAACCAAGCAGTCAGCATGTCTACTACTCAACTCCTGAACTAACTTCGCAATTGTCTTCTCCTGAAATCCTATTCAAGCCCCACATGCTCTGTAGAATGCTGTGAAGCTGCCTTCACCTCCAGCTTTTACATTTTTCCATGTTTATTTTTTACTGTACCAACCATCCCTTCAGCCTTGATCTGGCAAACTTCTTGCATGGAGTGCCAGCCAATGACCCGCACTGTGAGGCACTTGGCTTCAAAGAACTGGAGCTCAGGAAGGCACAGCTTCCCTCTTGCTTCTTTTGCAATCCTCTCCTATGAGCAATTACATGTTTTCTTGCAGATTGCAGAAGCATAGGTCTGTTGAGGATCCAGCTGTGAATGTCCGGGTGCACCGATCAGCAGCGTGCTCTCTGCTGCCCACCTACCCACATAGAGGACTCCCTCTTTCGTCTTCCCTGCTGCCTCTGCCACACCCTGCTTGGTTTTTTCTGCTGCTGCTACGACTCCCTCCTTTGCCTTGGAAAGCCCTTTCATGAACACATCCATGGCTGATGACTTTCTTCACACAGCTCTAGAGAAAAGAAAAACAAAAGACAGTACACACTTTCAGTATGATTTTTTTTTCAGCTTTTCATCCCAGAAAGGGGAAAAAAATATTCTAACTGAATGGGAACACAATTACTTTAAAATTATATTATTTATATCCCCAAATTGTATAGCTATATGAAATAGATATCCTATTTCCACAGAATCCTATGGAGAGGTTGCCAATAATGCAATTTTGATTGGAAGATGGCTCCAATGATAAAAGTACCTTCCTTACCTATCACGGGATCATTTCTCCCAAAGGAGAGTTCTGTTGACGTGCTGAATGCAAGATTTAGCCCTGTGATTTGATAATACTCCACCTCTTATCCAGGAAAAAAAAAGCCAACTTAAATAAACACCAGCAACTTTAAAAAACCCAAACAGACCAGCCTAAAAAGCAAACCACATAAGCCAAACCCCCTCACAAATAACAAATGCTCACTTGTTGTAAGAAAATGTCATTACAACTCAGGTTTGGAAGAAATAAAAAATGCTGCATTTCCATTAGTCCAGCATTTTACACACAGTCCACATAATTCTTTTGGAAACTGAGTTTTCCTGAATGGGTCCCTTGCATGCATCACAACTGAGAAAATATTTTACTAAAAAGCAAAAGCAAGAACATAGGATTTTAAAAGCATTGCACTAAAGCTACCAAGAGAGTCCTCGGGCAGCAATTCAATCCAGTGCTGGCTACACTGAAACAGTAATTAAAACCCAGAATCAGTATCCCTTCAACAAATCCATTATCAGTAGTCCTTTCTCTTTCTCCACCCACACAGACAGAAGTGCTGCCTGTTATCTTCTCTTCTTTGCCAGAGGCTGAGTAGGAGGAATGGATGTCTAGGAAGGCATCTGGGCTGTCGCAGCTTTCCACTAACTCGTGACGAGCGTGCGAAGAAAGGCAGTGTTTGTGCTCCAGCCAAGCTGCCCACGGCACCTGCCGCCCCGGGGATGGCGAAGGGGGGTGCCTTACACACAGCTCCGGGGGGAGGCAGGAGCAGCCCGCGGGACCCTCCGGCTCCTCCACCGCAGGGTCCCCGGGCCGTCCCCGGGGCAGCGCCGAGAGCAGGTGCGGGGGCACCTGGTCACCGCGGGTGCGCATCAAATAACGCACGGACACCTGCAGAGGGAGGAGGGAGGGAGCAGGGCGTCGCGCCCCTATATATGTGTGTGTATGTAGCTATACGTGTACAAACACGGACATGCATATAAATACATACACACAGTGAGGCACCTACCGAGGAAAGCAGAGCGGCGCGACCATCTGGGCACCCACGGGCTCCCGCGAACACGCCGTCGGCACAGGGCGGACACGGCGCCCGGCTTCTCCTCCCTCCCTCCCCCGAGCCCACACGAGAACGTTCAACAGGATGCATCTCTCTAGCTATCCCTGATATTACATATTTACGGCTATAATGCTAGGTACACAGACGCGCTCCCCGCCCGAGCGGCCCCGCCCTGCCCGCACTCACCGCCGGGCTCCTCCGCCACCGGCGAGCGACCCGTTCCGAGCAGGCGTGCGGCGGCGCGGGCTGCGGCGGGCGGGAGCGGAGCGGCCCCTGCTCAGCACATCCCGAGGCGCGGAGCCGGCCGGCTCTGCTGGCACCACCCCGGCGGCAGCCCCGCAGGCGGCGAGTGCCGGCGAGAGGCGAGGGCGGGGGGCGGGAGGATGCGCTGCGGGAGGGAGGAGCGGAGACTTGCTCCCTGTTGAGTGTGCGCCCCCCGCCCGGCTCCCTGCGCGCACCCTATCACGTCCTCCGTGGCAGTGAGGTGGGAGGTGTGATAAACTGGGAGCACCTGTCCCCTGGATGCAGATCAAGAGAGAAGCAAGGGTAAAAGGCGAGCCAGGCGACTTGGTCCGTCTGGTACTCCTCACAGTCACCACTCCCTCCAAAGCCTGGTGCGCTTCATGTTAGAAGTGTAAGGAAGCTGTTGATGCGGCACACCCCTGAGTCACTTCAGCGAAGCCTTACAAAACTTCCCCCAGCTTTTAATCGCTTTTTCATCTACTTCCAAATCTTCAACCTTGAATGACCGCAGTTCGGTGTGACTGCTCTCACAAGATCCATGATCCCAGCTCATTTAAAGCACGGGAGGTGATGCTCTTGCAGGTGTAATTCGAGTCGTAACTCTATTGCACACACACAAGTTTTCATCCCAAATGAAGAGCAGTACGGCCAGACAACCCTTACGCCTCTGCTGGCACCTCCACCACACAATCCATGGCCACTGCCACCCAAATGTTAAACTCATGCAGAGAACTCATTTTCTCCCCAGAAAGGGAAACCTATCAAACTTCTCTATTTTGATCACAGAATTTAGGCAGGAAAAGCTAAGACCAGTAGGAGACAAGGCACTAGAACAGATGGACCTTCAGCTTCAGTACATCAATTCAAATCCTGCAAGACTTACAGAAACAGCTTGGGTTTTATTGCACTCCAAAAGGAGAAACAGAACGTGGCATAGATAAGATACAAGGTTGTGAGCTGCAAGGAGCATCTTTCATCCATCATCCTGTGCAGACAGCTGATGCATCCCTGGTTTTGTTTTCATGCTGAACATGTGGTGCAGGGTCTTACTTTTGTCAGGTTTCTTTGTTAAGTCGTAACATTTCTGTATTGTTTGGTAAACTTTCTTTTGCTTCATTCTAGTAGTAGTTTTAATCAACCAAGCATAAGGCAACAGATTTTACTTCTTCATGTAAGAATGTTCAGACTGGTAATAGAAATAATTTTTTCATAATTCTACCCTCAAGAAAACCTTAAAAAAAAAAAGCCCAGAAATTGAATTACATAAGGTACCTCACCTCACTCATTCTGTGCAGCACATTCATAGTTGGTAGTACAACAGCTAGATGTGGTATTTCTCTTTTCTTCCTATTTTGGGAAGAGGACAATAGGTACGGTTCCAGACAATAAATAAAATTTAATCAAAATCATATTCTTTGCACATTAACTGGCCCAATTTATGTATTTTAGTATGTAAACTGGCTCATTGAAAACCCTTCTGTCAGTCGTTCTCTCCTACCCTGAGCAGTAAACTTAGACTCCAAATCAGAATTAAAGTGAATATTGCACTCCTTATATAAGTATTATCTTTCAGATTTAAAGAAGACTTTTGCTTTTCCAGCATGCAAGTAACCATGAGTATGAAATGTTGCTTTTTATTATGTTGATATAAATCTAGATAGACTTATTGTATTTAATTATGTTAGGGGAAACAGATAATCCAGTATGATAAACAACCTTGTACATTTATGGCTCTATTTCTGAAGACTTTACAAAGAGGAGCTCAGATGTTTGCAACTCCTAGCTTTTGCAAGCAGTCTTTTTTCTCTGCCTTATGTTTATCAAAGGCAGGCATTATGTTCTGCTGTTAAACAAAGTAACAGCTTGTCCTTTAACAAAATCATGCAGCTAGAAATAAAGAGGTAAAGGCAAGAGGGATCAGTTGCTGCAGCAGAAGTAAAGCTTAAAATTTCAGCTGTAGTATTCAAACTAGGCAGCTATTAAATTATAAATCATAGGATAAGAGGCACAGCAAGAAAAAAATAGAGCATAATGTTGACACAAGAAATTCTTCATTCTGAAAATGAATGGGACTTAGGTGAAAAACAGATTAAATATGGTAGAGAATGGGCATTGTATCTCCAAGGCAATTCCTATTTAAACCACATTGTCTACAACAGCTGGTTGGGGCTTTTTTTAGGTTGTCTCTTCAGTACTATTAGTATCACAGTAAGTTCTCCCCTGAAGCCTTTTCTGTCTGAAGAAAGGATAGTAGCAAACAGATTGCCCACTGATCACATTTAAAACAAATCTTTATTTAATGACACTGTTTACTTCACATGAGCAGCTAGAGCAAAAATCAATTAAGTAGTACTAAAATCTTCTTTAATCCATCTTGCCTTGCAGGCTAACTTATTGGTTTAGTTGCTAGTGATCAAGTATATCTACTTTATCACTATGAAAAGAGCAATTATGGACAATTGAAAAAGGTTGCAGAGTAAAATTGATCAAAATTTCCTGGGTTTGGATTACTGGCTCCCACAGGCTCCCTGTGTTACCACAGAACTGATGCTTCTCAGAGGAAAGCTACCTTTGAAAATATGAAAGCTGCAGTATGAAGGGAAGCAGTCTTAGGGCAGTCTGTTCACAGTTAACATTGATTACTCCACAGCAAGGTCCTTCTACTGATTGCAGATAATCTGAAAATGGTCTTAATGAGATTAATACATTAACTGTGAGAAACTATAAGCCCTTTATGCACGTTGTCCAGTCTTTGCATTTCATACAGAAAAGTTTACTATGTGGATCATTTTAGAAGCAACTGGGAGTACAGATCAGTTTCCTAGACTCTTGCATCACAAAGTTTGCATTTCTATTCCCAATCAGCTCCCTCTGTGGACCATTGCTGTCTTTACTGACCATGCGGTAACTACCTGTGTGCATAGCCTCTTTCTGAGAACTCAAGAATATGCTCAATTAAAAAAAAAAATTAAGAAGATCTCATCTTTGTTTATAGGTAAGCCTGAGATTTAGCAAACCATTATCTTAATACTTATCATGCTCATAAGTGTTGTTATTTAACACTCCAGAGCATGCATGGTGTTCCCATGATGTTAACTCAACTGAAAATTAAGCACATGTATTAAAGCCTTCATACAATTAAGATGCAACTCATATCAGAGTTAATTTCCCAGTGGAAATATTCTGTTTATTAATATAAAAGTTAATATTCATTATTATGCAGTACTTGCCATTTCCAGTTCAGTCCCATTGCAAAGATTTCTGTTTGTGAACTGCTTTGATAGATATAACTGGGTGCTCATTGTGGGCTGGGTTATTGGATGTGCACTGTCATGCAACCATTGCCAAGGGATATAAAGGAAACTGATCAAGAAAGTTTTAATTGATATAGGTATGTATGACATACATATATTGTATTGGAGTACCTGGAGGTATATACACACATACACACACAGATGTACATATACATATATTTCAGGAAGATTTAACTTTAACTTTAACTCAGTTACACTAATCTTGACATGACTCTAACCACCAGACAGAAGGGTGTCATAGCTTTGTATCACCTCTGTTACAGGCAAAGCCTGCCAGACCTTTACCTCTCCTTCACTTGTAGTCAGTGGTGAAGTTACAGAGCCACACCTTTCATAAGCAATGGTAACATTTTGTTAATTAATTAACCTATCTGGGCTAGAAATTCAGGCCTGAAGGGCACAGAAACTGCCTGTTGCACCTGGAACCTTAAGCAAAGCTTTACTCTGAAAAGCAGTATCTTGAGGGCCAAGGAAGCATCTGGCAGCATGTTTCTACTCAGAGACAACCAGTAGGTCAGATGGGGCTGACCTAAGGCTGCCTGGCAAAATCAGTGTTGATTGTTCTTTAAGATGTTTCCCACAGAATTACAGAATATGCTGAGTTGGAAGTGACCTCATTGAGTCCTTCTCTTAGCCCTGCATAGGAATATACCAAGAGTCACGCCACGTGCCTGAGAACATTGCCTAAAGTCTTCTTGAACTCTGTTAATCTTGGTGCTGCAACCACTGCCCTGGGGAGCCTGTTCCCATGCCCAGCCACCCTCTGGATGAAGACCCTTTTCCTAATATCCAGCCTAAACCGCTCTGATACAGCTTCAGGCCATTTCCTCAGTCCTATCACTGACCACCACAGTTTTTACCCTGATCTTCCCCTCACAAGAAAGTTGTAGACTGCAATGAGGTATCCCCTCAGTCTCCTCTTCTCCAGAAGAACAGGCCAAGTTGCATAACAACTTAGTAAAAACAATGTAATAATAGTAAAATAGTAAAAAAATGAATTGATTTTACCTGACAGAAACAATCACCTTCCTCACAGGTGATGCCATGATCAATGATAAAACTGAAAATGCTAGTGCTAAAAAAGTGGAAATCACCAAGCCAAAGTCAGGTCTGTCTTGTCCCAAGTTCTCCTTGTTTGAGAAGCCAGCACCAGACGTCTCCAAGGTCAATGATAACACAGCATGTTCTGAAGTAGCCTGCTGCAAATATAGGCATCTGAGCCAGTGCAGGCACAGCACATTAATTACCTGGATGGCAGCATTTCTCAAGAGGTGCACCAGGAAGGCAGCAGCTTTAATTAGATACTACAGTTAGTTACCAGAAAACTGTTTGAACATGTGGAAAACCCAAACAGAAGCATGCTTCATTCTATCAAACTGCCTTCTTTCTGTAATTTCTAAAGGAAAGTAGGCATCATATGAGAGAAAAGTGGTGGTTTTCATTCAGATATTAACTCATAGGGAAAACCAAAGTCCTCTCTGGCAACACATGATTCTCTTCTCATTTCTCTGATTCCTACATTCTAGCTTCCCAGCCAAGTTGTCCCTTGGATATTTTTGCTGGTGCCACTCCAATCACCATAACACAGTTCTCAGTTGCCAGCACATTTTTTGTAACACCAACTACCAGTCCAGTTCAACTCCCATTCATGCTGACGTTAAACCAGAGATTGACTCAGGGGAACCAAAAATATCAAAGGAAATATCACTATAGGCATATTATTATCTGTTCTGGTTTCTTTGGCTCCTTTATTTATTACACGGAATCACTTATTAGAATCCTATTTTCGTGCAATCTCCAACCCACAGGCCTGTACCTTCTTGTTGATATTTGTATTACCACAAAACATATAGGAACTTGTCTTGAATCTAAAACTTAATTTTAAGGCAACACCCTGGGCTATTAACATTTATCTATATGTAACACTAAGCAGGGTGCAGAATAACTCTGGGGGGCCATTTCACATTTCTTCACAAGGGGATGTATACTCAGGCTTGGACAATGTAGACAATAGAAAAAAACTACTTTTCCTAATAATCACGCACAAAATAAATGTACTTGTAAATTTAATTTGAATTACCATTCCAGTTACAGCCTCTAGCTTAGATCTTGGGAAAAAAACCTACCTTAGTAACATTTATTTTCTGTTATGATCTCCAATTTGTTTCAATTTGCAGTTTGAAGCATTCACATTTGTAGTGATGCCCAAGAGGCAGGATAAAAAGACTCAAAACATCACTTCAGTAAGAGACAAGACAGTTAGGTAAGGGACAAAGGGAAGAGAAAGCAGCAAAGAGGGTGGCAGTGGTCACAATTACAGGCCACAATCAAACCCAAGTCAAATTTGTGTAGGTATCTCAATGAGGGGTTTGTCCAGAAAGAAATTGCAGGTTGTCAGTGAGCTAAGTAGAGATTTCTAGAGAATGACTTTTCATGTGTGAAGATTTGCTTTTGTGTTTTGAAATACAGATGTAGAATTTGTGCAGAATCAATGTCTCAGGAATTTACCTTCTTCTCATGGTACCAATCTACAGGAAATATTCAAACTATTAAAAATAGTTAATTTCCACCCCCCGCCCCCCATCAACATGTTTTGGCATTCACTTCACTCATAACTTCTGATGAATGCCCGATTGTGGTTGATATTTTATAGCCATGATCAGACAATTTTCTTGGCTCAAAGGGGCTTATTATCTTGGTTTCATGACAAGATACCAATAGGGGAATAAAGCACAGATGAAGAATTTCAGAAGTAGTGAGAATGGAACAGGTGAACTATTCACAGTAACCAATAATCACAGATCACTGCCTTCCTAGGTACCAACTGCCCTGTGAAATGAGAATTTGACATTTCTGTAAGAGTAAATTCTTTGTACCTGTGGTGCATACTCATCAATAATATTTTCTGCTGCCATCCATGTTACCAGGTGCTTATGAAGTTTTCTCCAAAAATTAAACTCTTTCAGAACTACTTGAAATAGGCATAAATCAGATTTTCCTCTTGCTATCTGTGACCCAAATGCAAATTTCATCATTATGTGACTAGCCTGAACGCTCTGGTGAAGAAAGGCATTCCCATTTGCATCATCAGCAAACTTGAGTTTCAATTTGGCATATGTCTGATTACATGCATTTGAACTGAACATTTAAATTCCTAGATGAACTTTAATGTTCTTCACTTAATATCGTTGTACTGAACACCATAAATAAATGTTGATTATTATATATCTATTTAGTGATTTTAAAACGTGTTTCAGTCACTGCTACTTTTGTCTGTTGTGAATAATATAGCATTTACTCTGTAGGGGTCAGCTGTGCTGCAAAGTACTAACAGCATGAATGAGAAAATGAAACCTTGACACTTCATTAAGCCATCTCAGTCTGAGAACAGCCTTTTCAGTCTCTTTAACATTTTTCATAAGTCAGCTATGTTGCTCCCATCCAGTACCTTTTCATCACAATGTTACAGTTTTGCAGTTTAAACATATCTAGCGTGTAGTCATTGAAAACCACTCTCTCCTATTTTTTACTTCAGTGATCTCCATTTGACTTTACCTGTCTGATTTGGTCTACCATTTAGACCAGCTCTGTGGAAGATTGATTCTTCACAGGGACCACAGAACTAACTTTATATATGGCCTGGTATGAGATGCTGAGTCAGCCAAAGCTGTGAGGCAGATCTAACTTTTCTCTGTCTCAAAAGAACAAAACATTCAAACAGCTAACTATTTGCTTAGATTCTGAGTAGAATCTAAGCAAATAAACCAAATTCTCTACTGAAGTCAGGTTAGATCAGACCAACTAATTAGCCCAACTGAAAATAAAAAATTTATACCTGAACTCATCCCACATTGCTGTGTTCTGGCAGCAGCTTTTGCTGCCAGACCATCTTATCATCTTTCTGAGTTACAGCAAGCAAGCCCTGCATGTTCCCCTTTGGTCCTTAGAAAGTTCTTCAGCCCCACTTGAGGCCAGGGAGCTGCTGCTCTTCTTTGTTCTTCAGTGCCATTCTACTCTGTGAGCTGTAGGCTTCTGGCTGCAGGTAGTGCTGTATGACCCTGACATAGGACCTTCTCTCCCTTACCACTCCACAAAACAGGTCTTTTTCTGCCTTCTAGGAAGTCTTCCTGATCCAGTCTTCTTAGGCCATTTCTCATCAACCAAGAAAGCATTCACACACTCTTAGGCTACCCTGAGATCCAAAAGATTTGCTCATCTAAATGTCACACCCTGTTCAGGCAGAGCTTTGTTACAGAGACAAGGCTGTGTCCTGCACCCTTGTAAATCTGGAGATACTACATAGCTCAAATATTGAACTGAAATTTCATGCTGAAGATGGTGATGGTCTGAGCATGTAGAAAGCAAATGACATTTTAGCGTGGAGCATTGACCAAGTGCTAGTGGCACAGTCTGAGACTTTTTTCATCTGCTGTTGTCATTACAGATTTCAAACAGACAGTCTACATATGACAGAGGGAGAAAACTGTATGAGCCAGAGCTGCTTAAAAGAAGCGAGCAATGCAATTTAATATTCATTGTAGAAACAGAAGAATAGTGCTAATCAATAGATCAGCAGGATCATGTGGCAGTATTTCTTTGCAATTGTAAGGAGAGAGAAAGATATTTCTTGCATTAAAAACCTATTGGTGTAAGTCCACAAAGACAGGCTTATTCTTTCTAGCTGAGAATATGGTGAGGATCAAATGTTTCTCTCAACAACATGTCTGCATAGGCACATGTAGGAAGACCTCAGCCTGCTGGAGGAAAGTGAGATCATTCTGGGAGGCTGTAATAGCATAACTCATCTCTGCTGAGAAGCTCAGTGTGATGTACAGCTTGCAAAGTAATGCATGGAAACAAAAGGCCCCTCTCTACCCAAGGGTATGCTGCCTTCACAGGCTTAGCTAGCTTGTCTATCTTGCTGCAGCTTCTATAAAAATCTTAGTGAGTCTCATTTATAGAGTAGATCAATACTTCAGCTTGCATGCCTCCTGCATGTTTAGTCTTGCCAAGCTTTGCCTTGTTCTGTGGTTTAAGCTTGATGATCAGCTTATCACTGTGCAGCCACTCACTCACCCACAGTGGGAAGGGGTACAGAATCGTAAGGGTAAAAGTACAAAAATTTGTGGGTTGGGATAAATACACTTTAATAGGTAAAGGAAAAGCTGCACAAACAAGCAAAACACACTGAGGAGTTCATTCACTGGCTCCCATCTACAAGCAGGTGTTCAGCCATCTTCCAGGAAAGCAGGGCTCCATCACAAGTAATGGGTACTTGGAAGGTTAAATGCCATAATTAGAAATGTACCCCCTTCCTTCTTTCTGAAGATTTTATTTCAGGATATGGTATGGAATACCCTTTGGGTCAGTTGTGTTCAGCTGTCCCAGTGTGTCCCCTCCCAACTCCTTGTGCAGCCCCAGCCTCTTTGCTGAAGGGATGTGTGAGATGCAGAAAAGACCTTGACAGTGTGTAAGAAATGCTCAGCAATAACTAGAACACCCCTGTTTCCAGCATAAATCCAGAATATATCCTTATACAAGCTACTATGAAGAAATTTAACTTTTATTTAACCAGTACACTTAGTTTTGGTTGAATACACTTTCAGTGTGGTTTGGAATCTTCCAGGCCTTCTTCCAAACACAGCAGCAGCCATTAACATTAGAAGTTCAACTCTACATTTGTTTCTCCAAGATGCTCTGCTGTGTCACTAGCTCTCCTATTCTGTCATACTTTGTGAGTTACAGCTTTGTCTCTCTCTCTCTTTTTATTGTACAAGGCCCACATAGGGGGACATGAAAAGCATGTCATTATGTTGTGGTTGAAGAAGAGGTTCAGTAGCTCAAGCAGACTCAAAAACTGTTTCCTCCAAAGGATTAACACATCTCTGTATTTGACCTTTTGCTATGCTCTTTCCAGTTTTTAGATACTAAACTCTCTAGGCAGCCAGGATGTGTTGAGCTCAATGAGAATTAGTCTTTGATGAAAATTTCTGCTTGTTCCTTCTTCTGTTACCTTAACAACCAGTATATGTACCTCTCAAGTTACATCTTCATCTGAAGTGTCTCCCTCTTCCACATACATTTCCACTCTGAATATTCACTGAAAAATTATGCTGGAAATCAAATATTAAACAGAATTTGTATATGTCTGTTTTTCCACAGTAATTGAAATTGTCAGATAGCAAGCAAGTCTCCTGCCAAATTGTGTGGGTTTTTCTTTTTAAATTTAACCCAATCAAAAAAGACAACTTCTTGTTTAAGCTATTGAACACCAAAGAAGAATTAATAAGAGGCACTGCATTTCCTTCTAAGGAAAGGTTCTGTCACATTCTACATTAACATGGTGGTAGTTTTCAGTGGAGGACTGCAGATTTTTTAGGTTTTTTAAAAGATTCAACTCTTCAAAACTCAGCTAAAGCAACAAGATTCTCAATGTTTAGACATGTAAGTCTCACCAATGTCCACAGTATCCTTCAATACGATAAGACTTAAAAATTGCTACATTCCAATAATTTTTTATGGTGATCTGCCTGTATGAAATAATTTCTCTGTATGGGAATGCTAGTAGTTCAGACTCCTTAATTCAACAGCGTATATCATCAGGTTCTTAAATTTGAGGTATGCATAGCAGCAAACCGGACTTCACACCTTGGATGCATAATTTGTAGACAAGAGTCATGACATTACTCATGTTCTATACATTTTCTGTAAATAACTGTCTCTAGGGATTTTAAATAGTTTTAATACAAAGTTTTCTTTAAAGTCCATCATAAATGCACTTTGAGGATGTAACTTGTATTATGGATGTTAGATTTTTGTCCTTCAGTATCATGTGCACCTATTTTCTGCTAGTAGTCCTTTTCTGATAAATCAGTCCCCTTGAGTCATCACATAAAAATATCTTGCAAAGACATCATACTTTTAAAGTTATAATTCAAACTTTAAAGTCTTCAATCAAAGAAGTACAAGTTCAAATACATTCTATCAAGTAAAAAAAATAGATTTATAATCCATTTGAAATATGTCAGCAAGGTTTAAACATGAGGGGGGGAACCAACCCAATCAAAACCCAAAACATTTTCTATTACATTTTTTTTGAAAGTGTAACTGTTTAATTTTTATTTTATCAGCAGTATAAATTACTCTCCTTAAAATTCCAAGGAAGTTTTACTTGGTGAGTGCTTAATGACCACCAGGGTTTGCTGGAAAACCCTTGACTAAATTTGTAATGCTTAATATATTAAGGATGTCTGCAATTGCTTTCTCCACTCCCCACACTTCTGCATCTTTTTGGGTCTCAGATTTGCTCATGGGATGGAGTTTCTACCTTCATGTCTTGAGCTGATCACACTCATCTCAGTCACCACATCAGATGAGACAAAGTAAAGAAATAGAGCAATGTATATGCTCAGTTATAAGCTCTGATTCCAGCTCATCTCTCACCCAACTTCTTTTCTTCTTCTATTCTTAGCAATTTCTTTAGCTCTACACCTGTAAGAGAGTAGATTGGGATTTTTGTCTTCAATGTAATTTCCATAAATTTGTATAAAGATTACATTTTTGGCAGGAAGTATGCCTAAAGATTGTATAGTTCAGGTATATACCTGACCCCTTTCTGCTTATTAAGTTGAACTCTTTAAATATTTCTGAGCATCTTGCAAGAAAAAAGACAGATTACCAAAAAAAGTCATTAACCTCCTCCTTTTTTGCTGAATACAACAAACTCCTGCTTATTGCCCGTGCTCCATGCTTTGGTGTAAAGACACCTCAGCTGGGCTGCTGGCTGTGTCACCTTCTTAGAGAAACACCCCTTAATTGCTTTGAGGTATTTTCCCTGTTGGCTTTTTTTTGTTTTCCTGTTGGTTCTTTACCTCAGAAATTCTTGACTCATCTCTGTAAGACTGCAAGTGTGCTCCAGTGTGGCTCACACATTTCAGAGTCCCTGGCAGAGGGGCCTCACTGGTACCCTGTCCCTGTCCCTCTAACCTTTGTATATCACCCCAGGAACAACCCTGACATCCTTGTGTGCCATGTCTGTCACTCCCCTATCACACATGGCTTAAAGCTCTGCCAATTCCTGAGCAAAGAATGTCCTCTCTGGCTGAGAAAGGTGACTCCCATCTGATGCCAGCATGCCTGGTGCTATGCAGGCCATCCCAACTGTCAAAACCCCCAAAATACTGACCAGCCACAGAACCATGTATTAATAGACTTGGCCTACCTGTTTCTTCCAGTTCAACTGGAAATCTGGAAGAGAATCTAACTTGTGCCCCAGACTTCCTTACGAATGTCCCAAGGTCCTGAAGTCCTGTTTTGATGGCACTTGGACTACATGTTGCCATTTCATTGCCCCCTGTGTAGGAGATCAGTATTGGGGAACTCTGGGGGCTGTACCAGGCTAGGAAGTTTCTTGGTGATATCCTTAACCCAGATCCCAGGGAGGCAGCAGAGGCTCCCATGGGCCGGGCCTGGTTGGCTTATTGGGCCCTCTTGCTCTCCTTAGACAGGAAATCACCTACAACTTTAAGCCATCTTTCTTCCTCTTGGAAGTGGTTGTAAAACGGGGGTTGACCTTTCTGATTTTAATCTGTAACCAATGGTGTATTCAACCCTCTTCATCCTTTTCATCCTTTGGCTGGCCTCACATGTACCTTCATAGCTATTCTTCAGAGGGCGAGTTCAAAATTCTCTTGGGAACATACTACTAATATGGAGCAAATTTTACTTCTGAGATTCCCCCTACTTCTTCTTTTTGAATAAACAGACTGTTCATTGCTCTTTTATCAACATCAAGTCATGATACAAAATGGGAGAAAAAACCCATGGAAATATAACCTGGTCAACCCAGAAAAGAGGGTCCCTAGTCACCTCCCAGCCTCTCCACCAGTTTCCTGGTAGCCCTAAGAAGGAGATCCAGCACTCAGGACGGGGAAGCCATGGTGCTCTGTCACCCCACACTTGATGTGGACAAGCGTGAGACTGAATGCTGATGCACACTAAAGGGAGCATACACAGATTCTGTCTATTAAATAGATTTATTTACACAATTGCTGCTGTGGGTCACTCAACATCATGATGCACCTTCAGTCAGGTGCTCCCATATTCTTCTAAATACCCTACAATGCCTTGCTTAGTGGCTTTAGGAAGGCTTTAGACTGCTGCTTTAAATATACATATTTTCTTGCACGGCAACCACCACCATCTCAAACTAAAGCTATCTTTTCCACCTCAGACTCAGAAATTTATCAGTTAAGGCTGTTTGAAAATCAGTAAATGTAGCTGGCAGCGGCAAAACAACTGGAAACATGTAGAAATTGAAATGGGGCACATAGAGAGAATTTTATTACTGCAGAGGGTAAGTGCAGCTTGCACACAAACATAAGCACTCATCTTAGGCCCTAGCCCACCACATGACAGGAAAATGTGTTGCTCAGTTCGAGCAGTTTGAAAGGCCAGGAATAAGCCATCAATCATTTCATTTTACTGTGCCTCATAAATTTGTGAAGCCTGTATCCTCCAGCAAACCATACAATGCATTTTGTAGAGCCATGGAGTTTCACATGAAGCCAGGCACAGCCTGGTCTGTCCCGTTCTATTGCATTTTCTTTGTCTTTTCACCAGAATTGCATGTCATTGACAATGAGCCTTTTTACAGAAATTAAGCCAATGAAACTCTCCCTCTAGTTATTGGAAACATCTCTGGTTAGCGGCCCAAGTTACTGGCAAGGCTTGTTCTGGACTGAAACCCACACTGATGGGTTTTTCTCTGCTACTCACAGTACAGATTCTGCTCTGCAGTTTGATGCATCCATATCAAAGGCTACATTGCCTGAATTCTCCACTATTATACTCCAAATTAATAAGCAAAAAGGGGAACATACCTTATATGCAAAACCAACAACTTATTTTTAGTTTAATGAAACTCTAAGCCATGGAATGAAATAATTAATTTTGGTGCAGTTATAATGATACTTACACAGTTTAAATGAAATACAGTAAAAATGACATATACACAAACTTCCTAGAACCTATCCCCTTTCTCTGATATGAAGGCTGATACCTCCAGGCCATGGACAGGGAGTTACAGCACAGTCAATATGTCTCGTCCCTGGGAGGAATGGGATATTGATTCTCCCTTCTCAAACCAGAACCAGTGGCTGAGATCAATATTATATTTGGTAAGAGCATCTGTGCTCTGCTCTTTTTTCCTTGTCTGTGATACCATGCTATGCTTTCATTTGTGAGCTCAGCATATGTTATATACTAATTCTTTGTTCTCTTCTCTTCCCACTAGAACTGGTTATATAGCTAGCTGCCCAAGGCTGCTTTCCTTTGATAACCTATTTGTATCTTCTTTCTAACAGCTGATCAGTGCTGAGTCATGGGTTTGCTGATATGGTCCTTTCCCTGTGCTATAAAGCTCCTGCCAAAGAGGACTGGTTGAGAAGAAAGAAAGCATGCTTATACACTTGATACAAAGAATTGCAATAATTTGCTGGTGGCCATTACTGCCTGCTCTAACCTCCCTTGATGCTGTCTTAATCTCCAGTTTTCCTCTTACTGATACAGCTAAGAAATCCTTCAAACACCTTTCAAATCCAAACTCTCATTTGACACGTATTGTGTCATGGCTGC
Source organism: Cettia cetti (assembly GCA_013401135.1). Taxonomy (NCBI): domain Eukaryota; kingdom Metazoa; phylum Chordata; class Aves; order Passeriformes; family Sylviidae; genus Cettia; species Cettia cetti. The sequence continues at coordinate 121,214 of VZUI01039512.1, forward strand.
TGTACATGAGCACATGTGCATATACTTAAAGTTAGTACTTGCTCCCAAAGCTCTTTATTTTCTAAATGAAGCCACTTTAGGATCCAGTCCAACTCTAAACTCCCAGCTGTGGCAATTGCATTGCATCACACATTACTCAACCCTCCTTCACGTTTTTGTTCCAAGGGAAAAATTAGTCATTACAAATAATCTACATTTGCTCAAATAGAAGATTACACACAGAGGTTAATGTTGCCTTTCTTTTGTTTTTCTCCCAGGGCATGTCAAGGCTGCTAACTAATTTTCTAGGAATAGAATTAATCATGTGAGCCAGAGAAAACTCTCTCAAATTTATTTTCCGTACAATGGAAAAATCTTCTTTGTAAATAGAAGAGCTATTCACGCCTAGAGCTTGGACTGACATCCTTCTGTTGCATGATCAGAAGATTTTGAGAAGCCTTCAATGTAGATTTGTTTTACATATTACCAAGTTTTCCATGAAAAAAAAAAAAAGGCTCCATATAGTAGCAGTCCACACAGTAGCTGAACGTGAGGTTTTAAGTCTGAGTGAAAAGGGTAATTTTGAAATTCTTGTGTTAAAGGCTACATCAGAGAATAAATTTGAGGTGTTTGGAATCTTTTTTCTGAAAAACCCTTGGCTTGTCCCATGCTTATACACCATTTTCTGACTGGAAAATTAAAACGCATCATCACCAGTCAATCTACAGATAATTTGCCTTGCCTTCAAAGGAGATCTTAAGGAACATTGTGTTGGTTTAGCATGGATGGTAAAACCAAATAGTGACTGATTTCAAGATGGATGGCCAGATTGGCCAATTAAATACAGGTATACGCCTCTGCGTCACACAAGCTTAAATCATCCTGGGAAGCCTGGGGACTTCCTCTTCCTTCCGGCCGGGCCTGGGGGAGCGGCCCAGGCCGGCCGGGCCCCCTTCTCCCCGCTGGCTGCCGGCGGGGGCGAGGGGAGGCTGCAGCTTGGCAGTGCCAGCCGCATGCCCGGGGCCGTGGCGGCCGGTGGAGGTGGCCAGGCCCGGGGGAGGATCCTCCCGGGGCCCAGGGAGCAGTTCTGAGCTTGGGTCCATTTCGGATCGGAGCAGGAGGTGGGGGAAGGCAGTCCATCAGCCATGCCTGAGCTTTCCCCCTCACCCCATCACCGGCACGGCTTTGAAATTCAACATGGTGAGTCGCAGCCCAAAGGAGAAGAAATTTAGGCAAAGATAACCCTTTCTCTCCTCGATAGAAGACAGAGTGACTTAAAACATAGAGAGACAGCATGAGACAACAGAGTCAGTGAAAGAACTGATGAAGACTATTAGAAGGAGAGATTAAGGAAGTGGACATTTTTGGCTGGACTTCTCTGGTGTAAACCATGGAGAAATGAACTATTTCTTGTAATATATTAATGCTGTTTGGGGGAATGGTAGTTCTAGTCAAAAGTTGTGGACTGATATAATTGAGATTTAATTGAGAATTTTGAACAGAGTAAGCCCTTCGCTCCTGGGGTAAAAGGAGGTCTCAGTCTTGGAGACAAAGATGATTTTAGTGAGAGAGTAATTTGAGGCCCTTTGTTCCTAGGGTAAAAAGGAGGTCTCTATTTCCATTGAGATAGAGATGAGTTTAGAGATAGAAGAAGAGAATCTTTGTTTTATACTAGAAGAAGCATTCTTAAATGGTACCCCAAATACGCTGAGAGGCCCATGAGTAGCCAGGGAAAAGGCTGCCAATGGGTGGGAATGCACAATCTGCAGAAATTCTGGGCTGTTGCAGATTTGTGACATTGGGAGCCACCAGACTGTTCTTTTCTTGTGGCAAGTATTGCCATGGGACTCTAGAGATACTCCTCTCCCAAAGCAATGTAAGATTATGTTTAAATGGTGAAACTGACTGAAAATCACAGGTTGTGTCTCTCTGTGTTGTTTGTGGGAAAGTGAACAGTTTGTGGGGGCAGGAGAAGTGTCTTCAAGTTTCATTTTTCTTTTTTTTCCTTTTTTTCCATTTTTTTTGGGTGTGTGAATAAACGATCTTTGTAACTTTTAAGTTTATGCCTGTTTTGCTCTTTCCCCCCCCCCCCAAATCCAGGATGAGGGCCATGGGATTCCCCCCCCCCCCCAATCCTATCTCACACCAGAGTAAACACTGAAACCATCACAAAATTTGTGCATTGGCCAGGAAAGGTCAAAACTGGTGAACATGAAACTGCTACAAACACGAATCCCCAAGTATCTCTTTAAGTAGGGCAAAAGGGATAACATGATCAAGAATTCTGTAAGAGAAACTGAAAAGGATAAATCAACATAAGTGTTGGAAACTGACTTCAGCCAGTCATTGTGAATTAGGTTATTCTCTTGTATACGTATTCCACTTCTTTAGCTCTTCTACCAAACTTATTCATATAAAAACCTGCTTGCAAACCCGAGACAAAACTGTCTGGCACCAGACTGCTCCAGTCTTTGGAGAGGTACTTTTACCTTTCATCTTTCTGAACGGGTTCAGTTCTGTGACTTAACTTACCCCATAGTCATATCTGAAGGAAATAAGACACTGCCATATCCTGACACTGTACACTTCAAACCACAGAGATGCTAGCTGGGAAAAACGCAGAAAATCAATTTTGTTACCCTACTGAACTAGAATACCACGGTCACTACAAAAACTAGAGACTGACGTGTTTATTCATGTGCATTTCATACACTCACCCTATGAACAGCAACAAGCTCTGGTCATGTATCCAACCAAACCTGGACAAATTTCAAACACAGGAGCAAAAATTAGGAGACAGAATTATGCATAAAATTAAATTTATGTATTCTGAAATGTCTACAGCTGTATTATCACCTTCCTTTTTAGGTTTCTATCCCACTAAGCCTTTCCAAATTTCCCAGGCAGTTTGGTAACAGGCCATAGCACATGAGTTATGGAAGAACATCTTGGCTATCTGTGTACCACCATTTGTAATGCTGGGGCCTCACTGCTGGAAATATTTGAAAAGGAATTCTGTGTATAAAATTACAGAAATGAAATTGAACCCAGAGTTGGCTTGGAAGAGCAAAATGCAGAAAACCCCCCCCATCATGGGCAAAACTCCTGTAGTCTTAGGAGATCACATGCAGTTTTTTTATCTTGATTGGCTCCATAAAGCCTCGTTCTTTGCATAACTTGCACAACATTCATTCTCCTTAGTAAGAAGCAAATGAGTTCTCACTGTCCTTTAGAAGATCTGTGACTCTCACTCCAGACTGAGCTGCTTGCAGGGTGTGGAAGAGGGAAGGGAGAAGACATATATTTTCCCACAAAATGCATACCTACAAGAAAAGTGGTAAAAGAGTGTGATTGTAGAAAGCCAAGTCTGTATATTTGCCATGGAAACAGCAGTTTTAAGAAACACAGTGATGGGAGGAATATCAACTATCACTTCAGTCTGATTTCTGCAGAATACAGTCATAGCAAACTGGCTAAAAGTAGGCTGCTCCTCATGCAGCTTGACTGACCCTCCAGTTTTATTAGCTGGGTGATAATGGATCATTTCTGGCTGATGCTTTTGAAATGTCTTAGGTATTCTTTACTATATTCAGGAAATATGAGGAATGAAGTGGAAAGGGTGAAAAAGACTCTCACCTCACTTTGGACACTCACCTCATTTTTTGTGAGGCCAGCAGCAGCCTTCATGCATATTTCATTCACACATTTGCCTGTTTCTTTACATCCTAGCAGAAGCATACAGTATAAGGAAGGAAAGGGACTTCTTTGGACACCTCCTGAAGACAAAGAAGTGCAGGCCTAATTCTGGTATTCTACTTTTTGAAGCTTTTTGTTTCACACATACTAGGTAAAACTTGACATTAAAAGAACCTCCAGGGTCTAAAAAAGCTTAATTGAAGTAACAAACACAAATTTTAGCACGGAGTTCCCTTTCCAGAGCTGTCACTACTTCTGTGGACATCATCTCTTTGGTTTCTTTCCTCTTACCAGTTTCCTTTCCTTTTGATGCCCTGTTCCTCTTCCCTTCTTTATTACATTCTTTTTGTTTCCAAAGGTGTAGTGGAAGCATCCCAGTTTTGCTTCTCATCCCTACTGATGTGAACAGAATGAAGCAACTCTTTTGCCAAAGGAGAGAGATAAACATGCTTAATGCAGTCTCTTAGCCCTAGACTCTTAAGAAATAAGTATGGCACACACTCAGAAGAGTTCACAGCACCTGCCCTTAAAGAATTCCAAGGGGTTTGGCTGCTCCCAGAGTTCAGGGAAATGCTTTTCTTCCAGTCACTTGCAGCACTGCTATTCAGGAGGGTTAATCACCTTGTGGAGTCGCCTTCAGCTGCAGGAGAGCAGCCCAGCACAGAGTTGGATATGTGCTTCCAGCAGAGGAAATTTTTGTTTCTCTGATCTTTTGTCATGTTCCTGGCTTCCTTCTAGTTTCCACAGAATGTTATTGATGGATACACTGGGGAATGAGCTGGCATGGGAGCTTGTCAGTAGCACAGGTTTGTTTTTCACAGGGTGTTGCTAACAAAGCTTTGTCAGTAGCAGACATGGGTGGGAAATCCATTCTATCAGACTGATGAAAAGCACATCCAGGAAGTTTCTGTCCTTCAGGCATCATTACTAAGTCCCCAGCTTGCCACATTTTCTTGAAGAGAAAGCCATACTTTTTTTCTTAGTGCTGGATTTAAAGTCTCTATAGGTAACTGTTGTTTTCTTTGGTCTCTTGCTGATTTCATAGCTCATGGGAATGGTTTGGTCTCCAGAATAGTGTGAGCATTACCTCAGCTAAATTGTTTTTTAGCACTATTACCTTGAGGCTGGTGAAAGAGGCTGCAATGGTCATCGAAAACCAGTGGCTTCATCACACTTGGGAGGCAATGCTATGGAAAAAAAGGCCAAAGTGAGATCTCTGCACCAATAAGTTATTTATTTTGTTCTAGTGATGCCTTAAGTTGTAGCTTTCATATTTTAGATTCTGTACTGCATAGAGATGTAGTTTTGAGCCTCATATTAAGTGCTAGTGAGCTCTCTTCACAGGGTAGGTAGACAAAACAAATCCTTTTCTTGCTGAGGACCAAGGACAACCGTGGGACCCAAAAGCATCAACAACAGAGGACCAGAGGGAGGAACAAGAAAGATGGGACCACACAACCTGAAGCTGCAATTGGACAATTAAACTCCAATGTGCAAATGGACCAAAACTTATAAAAATGTAACATCTCGTGACCAGGCAGCCATTTTGCTGTTGGCTCCTGGTCCACCCTGGGTGCAGCCTTGGTCAGGCTTCTGTCTTGCCCAAGGTAGATCCTGGAGGCTTTT